>JAULBZ010007927.1:0-11105 GCA_032360805.1 Neoturris breviconis | reverse complement strand
CCCTCTCACGCCACCTAAATGGGTCAACCACCACCTAAAACTTCAGCTAATGGCACCCCCCTAAACAAAGATTTTTAAAAATCGAACCGAAAAAGTGTGCATTATATAATTATACATATATATATATTATTTTTTCAGAAAAGAAAGATAAAAAAGATAAAACTCCTAAAGAAGGTTAGTATTGTTTTTCCCAATCAAATTAACCATTGACACCTTCAAATTCTAATGAACTAGGGGTTGAAATAACTGCCATTGTATAGGAGACATTTTTCAGAATGTTTTAAGCCAATTTGGAAAATAATGTAATGACCATAATGTAATATTAAATTGAAATAATTGAATCCATTTTGTTCCTGCACATTTTTTTTTTAAATATGTTAGAATTCACATACATAGGATCCTCCTGTGAAGTTGCCCTGTCTGTATTGTACTTGGAATTATGTAAAGATACTGTTTAGCATTCATGTAAGATTCAGTTAGTATCCTGTGAAGTTGCCCTGTCTGTTATGCACTACTATTGGATTTTATTTTTTAATCGTCCTCCCCCCTCTTAAAGCCAAGGCCACTACTAGCAGATCTTTATCACTCTCTTGATATAAATTTTGAAAGGTAGATCAGATCAACCAGAATTTATTGTTTAATCCGAAATGGCATTTTATACACATACACATCTTCAATAGGAAATTCAACAGTCTGATCTGTTTCAAATTGAAATCAGTCACAACGAAAAAGTTAGAGAATCTTATGATATTGCTGACGAATGAAAGAATACCACAACTATTCCCAATCTCCTAACAAATACTGATGTACTAAAGAGTTTATCATCCCCTAATTCACGTCTTTTGATCCCACTATTGAAATTGGTGATCTATGTGTATCTATGTGTCAGAAAAACCATAATAAATAAGGTTTGGTTTATTTGATACGTGAAAAAGAAAGAGAAGGCAGCATTATATAGTTCATCATTTGCAACGGGAAGCTGTCGGTTCTATTATGATATGGAGTTATCTTGTAGTGGAGGACCCTCAAACAACTGAGTTGAACAAAATTTTAATATAGAGGTGGACAGAGATTGGAATTTGTCTGTCACTAGGAAGATAAAGTTTTCTATTTCAAATGAAAAAGTCTTTTTATGAAGCCCTCCATTTCGATTTTAAAAAACCTCCTTCGATTTTGAAATAAATATTAATGTTATCCAATTTAGGGTCGTAAAACACTTAATTACTACTAAGAGTATTAGTTGGTTTTTATAACATTAATAATTACCTCCCAATACTAATATAATGGCAATACACAATTTAAAAGAGGAATATTTTTTTTAACAAAATCTTCTTATAAAAAGATAATGAATAATAAAGAAAATATATCTGTTACATTGTTCTACTCTCTAGTGCTTCATAACATCAGCTAGTAAAAACCATCCTACAGTATATATAACAGGTTGGTATATGACATGTTTTTTTAGACAATATTAGTATTGTTAAAGCATGTATGGTTAAAGCATATCCTATACTAAACATGTAGTCTGAATGTAGCCTGTATAGTGTATATAACATTATACCGACAGTCTTTAAAGCACAACTAATACTAATATAGGTGTATTCTCTATTTTTTTATTTGGTGTGTACATAATGCTGTGATGTATAATGTATGCAATTCATATCCACTGAGGAGGAGTGATTTTTGAGCATTGCTTAAGCTATTAATTGAAATTTCACTACTCTCCTCCCCAGTGACTTGACACAATGTTACCTCGATAAAGATGTTCCAATTGTTTATATGACTTAAAACTTTATCAACTTAGTAAGGACATGATTTCCCAATTCCTTGTAAAATTTGGGTGTTTATCCTTGATATGAAATTTCACTTCTCTCCTCCACGGCAATCTGATATTTTTACTTAGAAAAAAGTGTTCCAATTGTTTATTTGACCTGAAACTCTACGATCTTAATAAACACTGTATAATGTGTACATGCAAATCATATTTATGTGCTTAGGTTTAACTTTCAATTGGTTTGGTGGGCTACTTTCAATACCATACCTTTGATTGAATACATCTGTACTCAAAGAACACTCATTCATAGGTGAAGTTTAACCGTTATTTTGAGACTTGCCTAGAAGAAAACACTCACTTTATAGGAAATCATTTGTGCATAGCACATGGCATGTCTATGTAGATATTTAGCCTGTCGAAACTTGATTGGCAGATTTTTGATTGACAGATTTGTTACACAAATAAAGTGTACAATTACGCCAAAATGAATATCTTTGCATCAAAAAAAACTTTCCAGAATTAGAGAAGATTGCCTACCCAGTGGGCAAAAACTTGTTCAAAGTCCGCAGTATTGACGCTAGGACAACGTCTTCAACGTTGTTCTAGCGTCTCCACTGCTGACTTTAAACAAATTTTTGCTTACTGGGCATGTTTCTTCAGTATAAAATATAGTGGTCGAGATAAAAGAGTAAATAATCACTGTGCAGGAGTGAACGTTCGATTATAGCTTCAGACAATAAAGACTGAAGCTCTATATAAAGTCTGAAGCTATGCTCAAAAAACCCTCCTCTACAGTGATCATTTTCTCTTATTTCTGCCACTGAAAGATATTAACATATTTTGATTTTATTATTAGAAGTGGCAGATAATGAAAGTGGTGTTTATGTTTTTGCTAATGAAGACAAATATGGTAGGTCAGTCTGTGGTTACTATATAAACATTATAAACAATATATTTCATTAGGAGTTGATTAGTTCAATTATTCAAAGTTCACGTTACTTTTAACCTGTGTTTTGGCTTTTTAGCGAGTTGACTGCATCAACACACCGACAAAACGGCCGCAACATTTTGAACCCAATATGTTGGCACCATTAAATGGGGCCTTAACACATAGTTAGTTCTAAGCAATAAAAGATGAGAATCTGGCTATGAAAACAATACAACCATCGTATTTCAAACACTTAATAGTCACCCCAACGTCGATCCCAGCTCATTTTCTCTTAAGATCCGACATTGATAATGACCTAGTGGGCAAAAACCTGTTCAAAGTCAACAGTAAAGATGCTAGAACAACGCCATTTGACGGCGGACTTTGATCAAGTTTTCGCCCACAGGGGAGGAAAGAAGTCGTTGGATCAGGATTGTTGTCATTAATATCCATTTATATTTAGATGGAGAATATTCACATCTTCCTGATGGATCCATTATAAGAAATGGTTATGGTGAGCATACTTCAACGGATGGCCTTATTTGTAAAGGATTTTGGAAAGATGATAAATTGACTGGCAAAGGTATAAAAATATATAGCTGTAAATATAGGCGAAAGTAGGCAATGAGAGGTTTTGTTAGAAATAGGTGTTCTGAGAAGTAATGTTGAAAAATGAACATGAAACATTGTTTGAAATACTGTAACATCAAATAATCACTGTGAAGGAGTGATTTAAGCATTGCTTTAGGCTAGAAAGCCTGAAGCAATGCTTAAAAATCTCTCCTACACAGTGATTATTTGCTCTTATTTTGAACGCTGTGAACATTGGAGATTCATTCAGCTTGAAATAGGAGCTGCTTAGCAACATCTAGTTGAAGCTGATTCACCGCTATTTATTTAAATTATACTTGGTGCTAATACGAGACCAGACGCTAATTATAGCATTCATGGTATGCTCAAAGATTACTCCTCCACAGTGATTGTTTACTCTTAAAACTGGCCTTAAGACGAGGTTACGTCTGACGAGGTTAAGCCTGGGCCGTCAGGCATAAGACGTTGAATCAACATTGATATGATGGCGTGTACCCATTGAGTAACTTCTGCAATCCTACTCTGAAAAAACCTCACATATTTTAGGTACGGTTATTCATCCTTCTGGTGCTATATATGAAGGTGATATATTGGATAATATGATGCATGGTAACGGAAAATACACTTTTACTGATAAATCCGTCTACGAAGGAGATTTCTATGAAAACAGGTAAGACGAAGAAGAGCGTCAAGTGAAAGTATTTGTAATTAATTAATTAGTATACGACTTTCACTTGTATAGATCTGTCTATGCTCATCTTTTGAGATTTTCAGTATGTGATGTGTAGCCCTGAAAATCCTGAGATATTCAAAAAATGAGAATATGACATTGTACATAGACTGAGATATCGAATCGAGTTCATAAACATAGGCTAGCAGTTAGTGAGTTTTCCCCTGTAAGCATATAAATATTTTGCTATTGGCTAATTATGATGTAATAATTATATCCCCCGTGGGGAAGAAGGGAGGGCCCCATATCACAATGTTTTTTTAAAAAAGTTGCGAATGAATGGCTTACTTACTGTATAGTATATGACTAGAAATTTTAGAACTTTTCCTAAATTTTATCTAGGATCATTTTTGAATAAAGGTTTTTTGGTCCCTAAGAATAATTTTCCCCAAGCGACCTGACTGACAGGTGGTGAAAGATTTCGATTTGTTTTTTATTTGTTTATTCTTATTTTTGAGGGAAAAACGTCTCGGCAAATTTCTTTTGCTCCACTTGTTTTGCCATGAGGACGTCAGGTCATCGACTATGAACCTTTTTTGGCAGACATTTTTTGGTATTTTGGGGAAGCTCTCTTCTCAATTTTTTGAGATGATATTGTTTTTTTAACATTTTAAGTCCATTTTGATTTTGGGAAGCTTCCTTCTTCAATTTTGAAATAAATATTTAATGTGTATTAATGTGTATTTACTTTATCAGGGCCATTTAATTAACATCAGGAGTATAAATTTTTGTAACTATTAACGACTTATGATTCAAATTAGAAATATAATGACAATACACAATTCAACAGAGGAAAATTTGTTAATAAAAGAATAAATTTTTTTAATGAATGTGTAATCTTCTATTTCATTATTCTTTATTTCTTTTTAATTTTGATAAAATATGATGACAACCGCCTTTAAATATTTTATCTACTTAATAGATTAAGTTTTAAATAAAGTATCAAATGCATTTTATCAGTATTAAATGCATGGTTTCTATATACCTCTGTACATACATACATGCATACATATACATACACAAACAGACATTTGTGTTTATCCTTGATATGAAATCTCACTACTCTCCTCCATGTGTGTTTGCAAATCTTATTTATGTGCTTAGGTTTAACTTTCAGTTGGTTTGGTGGGCTATTTTCAATACCGTACCTTTGATTTAGCATTGCATCAGGCTAGAAACCCTGAAACAGTGCTCGAAAATCTCTCCTCCACAGTGATTATTTGCTCTTATTTCCAACACTGTATTGAGTCATGTTTACATTAACGAAATGCTTGCAGAGACCCAGTGAGCAAAAAACTTGTTCAAAGTCCGTAATAAAGACACTAGAACAAGTTTTTGCCTATTGGGAACATTCTCCATCGCAAATTTATTGTTAGTAAGATATTTCTTTATACCTACCGGGAGCTTTTGAAATAGCTATATGTGTGTTTGTCTTTGACGCGCAACTCCTGAGTAAGGTAAAAGAAGCACGTTGGCCTTACGTCTAGAGATCAAATAACTTCTTTTTGACGTTGCTTAGATTTGATTTTGACGGCTGCGGTGTTAAAACCGCAGGATCCCGGTGGATACGCGATGACTAATCAACGTCGAAAAGACGTCATTTTGACGCCTGTAACTGCCGGATATCACATGTGGTGGTTTGTGTTTTGGGTATAGTTTTCAGCCGTGAAGCTTAAAATTATACCCAAAGAACAATCCTCTTCTAGACTTGCAGCCCATGAACACTGAACCTTTTGCTTCGCACTCACCTTGTCACTATTCCCGTTGCGTCACTATTCCACACTGCCTCCGAAAAACTATTTACTAGTCTGCAAGTGATGTCCGGTAGTTATTAAAGTCAAAACGACGCCTCGTCTACGTTAATTAGACGTCACTGACGAAATGCTACTTTTCATATTTAGGTTAGAAGGTACTGGTTCACTTACAGATCCTGACGGACAGATATGGTGTGGTAAATTCAATAACAAAACTGCAAATGGATTACAATTTAAACTACGAGTATAAAGCAAATTTTCTTTCCAATGAGCAAATACTTGTTCAAAGTCCGCAGTAAAGACGATAGAACAACGTCTTTTGACGTTGTGCTGGCGTCTCTACTGCTAACTTTGAACAGGTTTTTACCTACTGGGAGCCCCCGTTTTTGCATATGTTGTAAAAAGTTTGTAAATACAGGCCTCTGAATATAGCTGCAGGACATCACCTGTGGAGGAGCGTGTATTGAGTATAATTTTAAGCTTTTAAGCTGAACATTATATTAAAAAACACTCATCCACATGTGATGTCCGACAGTTATATTTATAATAATGTTGATAATATATTTGTTTATTTATTACTTAGTCGCACTTTCTAATTGGGTGATCGAAGTAACAATAGACAATCATTGTGGGTGAGTGATTTTTGGGCTTAGCTTCTGCCTACAAAGCCTGAAGCTATGCTCAAAATTCCCTCCGCCACGGTGATTATTTGATTTGTGATTACACTAAATTCACAGCAAGAAGACACAAAATACTTTCCCAAATAAAACAAAAACTTGTTCAAAGTTAGCAGTAAAGACGCCGTATTAACGTCGTATCGTCTTCGAACTTTGAAAATATTTTTGCCCACTTGGTTAGGGCAAGTTACACCAAATTTCCTTTAAACCAAGAAGCTCCGGAGACGGGAGGTTGCTCTTAAAGCGCACCATGATCAATTGGCGCTCTTTTGAGCTACATTATCGCTGTTTCGACGCATCATTTCACCATTATTTTTTGACGTCAAAACAACATCATTTTGAAGTTGTGAAAACATCAGGGCCGCCAGGGAAGAAAATTCGTTTCGTTTTACTATAAGTATCATTGTTGTATAATCATTACAATATACCCAGTGAGCAAAAACTTGTTCAAAGTCCGCAGAAAAAAGGTCGAACGCACGATGTTATTCTCACGTTTTTGATGCGGACTTTGAAAAGGTTTTTGCCACTGGAAATCTCTTTTTACTACGTTTATCGAGTGCAGCAGCTTTGAGCTTCAGTCATGTTACGAGGACAATCTGTATATACAGGTGCAATGTTCTGATAAACAGTGTTCAAAATCTAAGCAAATAGTCACTGTAGGGAAGTGATATTTGAGAGCATTGCATCAGGATAGAAAGCCTAAAGCAATGCTCAAAACCCTACTCAACAGTGATTATTTGCTCTTTTTTCGAACACTGAATTAAATACAAAGTTCTTCACATAGTCCAGGATCAAATCTTTAAAGCAAGTTTTGTAAATACGGCCAACGAAGTTACTACTAGAAGGTTTGATGAGTAGAATGATGCAGCGTTACTTTTGTGTTCAGGTTCCGGTTCACTTTCAGGTTCGGCAACAGCTCTTATAAGCCGAATTGCTAATTCATCTTTGATGTCGTGATGATCCTGACCATCCGTATACAATTCCAAACTCTGATGAACTGCATATAAGCTTAACAACACAATGAAAAGAAACTTCATTTTTTTCTGATTCTTCCAACGATAAATTCGCCCAACACACAGCCACACAGCAGTACTCTTTAATCACTTGTGGATCAAAACAAGATAACTTTTTAATGATGCACTTTTATCTGTTATAAAAAATAATCGGTTGTTCTGATTAACAGCTCGTCAGCAAAAAATAGTCCATTCATATAATATTGTCTTTACCTAGTGGTCATAAACTTGTTCAAATTCCGCAGAAAAAACGCTAGAACAACGTCGTCGACGTTATTCTAGCGTATTTACCGCTGACTTTGAACAAGGTTTTGGTTACTGGTTATATATGACAGATATAAATAAAATATAAGTGGATTCTTCCCTATAAATAGGTAATTTCTATTATGCATTGAATTTATAGTAACTTCGTCACCAGGCCTTCATGAATTGCCTTCACGTCTTCTGCTGTAGCAAGGAAGTTTTCAAAATTCTGTGGCTCTAGCTACCAACCTCGTTCCTAGGGCTTCTTCTTTCTTGATGTTTCAATTCGAAAAGGCAAGAAGCCCTGGAAACGAGATTGCCTAGCTACTTCTTGAAAAGTCAATAGACCGTGGAAATGAAGTTGTGCTTATGAATAATTAAAAACACTTGTCACATTCGAAAGAAATCTACCATTCAAATCACTAGGCAACGAATTGTTGCTATGTTTCAATGGTTGCTATTTTTGGTTTAGAGTGCAAAACAATTTTTTTATTTTTCTTCGCTTCTCATGGGAAACTGATACCCGTCTAGAATATAAAAAGAACCGAAATAAATAGCTGTTTAGCTCAACGTGCACAACATTTATTTCCTCCCTTTGTGGACGTTCGACGCTGTTCTAGCGTCGTTACTGCGGACTTTGAACAAGTTGTTTTCCCATTGGGTTAGAATCTCAGTATGAGTATCTTTCCCAGACCGGTTAAATTACAAGGATAAGATTTTATCAATTAGGTTGGTCGCAATTTCTTCGGTTTTCGTAGGTATTTATTTGATCATCGCAGTACTCTTATTTTGTATACTATCAATATAACTGTTATCTCTATTTCGTCCAGGGTTGCCTTATTATCCCGCATATAAGTCCACCTCGCATAAGCTATTTGTTATGAAAATGAAGAGTCAAATAATAAAAAAAATCTTTGTGATTTCGGATTACTGTTATACTAGAGAAGTTTGCATTGGAGGTTTTTTTTTGCATTCTGGGTTTTTGTCGTTTCGCGCTAAAATTAAAATACAGCCTCCCTAGGCTAGAATACTGTAAAATAAACGATTCGAAATTAAACGGTTCCGCCAATGAATGTATTATGCGACAACAAAATAAAAAAATGTTTTTTTGTCCAAATAATTAAAATCCTAGCCGACATTTAATGTTTGAAATTGTAGGCTAGTAAAATCCACGAAACCTAAAAGTAAGTAGAAAACGGTTAGCTTTTACGAAAAATCCTTTTCCTTAGATTCGGATAGTAATTTTCCAATTTTAATTTGCAGTTGGGCTATAAGTCGACACTTAAAATAGGTTTCTCAATGTTTATGGTTATATAATTTTATTTTGCACTTTGTATACGCCAAATCTTGCATAAACTTTTTTAGTTAGAGAGCTATGTTATCAGGTTGTTTTGACAAATGACCAATAACTTACACTAATATTAAACCAACATTTTTATCAAGCTCGTTTTCAGCTCCTTTTGACAATTTACCCCCTACAAAACTTTTGATGAAGCTATGCTGTAGTTGTAGTTTCCAGAATATTAGACCGACAAATGCTAACCAATTGGCCATAATTATATTTTTATAACGTAATTACTTATGCTGAGTAATTAAGGCAGAACAGCTGGTGCAAAAGAAAAGATTTCGGTAGAAAAATCTTTGGTCACCAAAATTTGTCAGAACGTTTTTCTAGCAATTTTTTTCTTTTTCTTTACCACCTGTCAAAATTTTGGTTGTTCAGAAGTTGAGATAAAAGGTATGACACTTTGTGGGTCCCCACAGCCTGGATGTGGTTAAGGTTGTTTCTTATTAACGAATCGTATCATTTCTGAAAATTATATTGTTTACAAGTTTATGTCTAAAACTTTCAAATTCAACAGACATTCAGGTCCGAGAAAAATAAAAAAAAGTCAAAAGGTGCTGGGGACGAGCTTGACATTTACATCATTGTTCACTGCTCAGTGCCTTCGATCGATTGCTTGTTTTTTACTTGTTTTGCCATAGAATAATTTCCCTACTTTAACTACCCACTGGGTAAAAACTTGTTCAAAGTCAGCAGTAGCGAACTTTGATCAAGTATTCCCAATTGGAAGCGTTGTTTCCTTCTTAATTTTTCTTCTTCATGGAATAAGAAGGTAAAGAAGAGAAAAGGAAGAAAACGCTTAGATTTCTGAGCTATATATAGGTAGCGAGTCGGAAAAACAAACATCGAGTTAATACATGCTAACAAATCTTAATGATTTTTCTCAGGAAATTGCTATCTACCTGAATGTCTCTCATGCGTTCTTCGTAGCTTTTCGATTATCCTCGGTTTTATATAATAGCGGTGGTAGCTCTCTGAAAAACGTACGACTCCAGTCTAGAATGTCATATACAACCAACTCAGCAGAAATTACTTATTACTTACATTAAAATTAAACTAGACGCATCCTACGCGTGAACAATCTCGCCGGCATTGCGTTCCTTAGCACATCAGTTGAGAATCGTTACGAGAGCCTCTCTAGAAGGAGCTGAGCGCTCTCTCCTTCGCGTTATTAAAGAGCTCAGAGGATTTCAAGTGAATACTAAATAAAAAAAACCCTTTGCGGTGGAGATACTTAGTCTTATTAATTATAATTATATAATATAGCTACAGTAATTGAATTGATGACGCATTGTTTATACCTTCCTTGTTTATACGATGATTTTGTTTCGATTGTTTGCATATCATTTTATGAATAATTATTTTGCTATTATATTTCCAGAATTCAGGAGTTTCCAGGTGTGTAGCAATCCGGTAATGTTATGAATCGCCTCATAAAAGGCTTTATGTCATGAGCTAGGTTAGTAAGTTTGCATGGATTGGTCATGATTTAGGTTTTTATGGACTTCTTGGTTATGACTTAGGTTTATAGGATAATCTCTAACCTCGTTTCCAGGGCTTAATCGATTGCAAGCGTTTGTTTGGTATGGTTATATGATTTATAGGTTTTTATGGCATGATGTAGGTTTATGGATTGGTTTAGGTTTATGGAATGGTTATAATACTTAAAGGTATAATGACAGCCATGCGATGACGTCATCATAGGCAATTTCTGAAAATCGTACTTACCATTGTTGATTTATCTTCATACTTGGTCACGTGAAATCTTGTGATTCATACTTCCGTTAATGGTTTATCTTCGTATTTAAAGGTACAAAATCACCCTCAGATGTTTTTTTTCAAATTTTTCCTTCTGGGCCCGGTTGTTCGAAAGCTGATTAGTTTAATCTTTTCCCGACATTTGATTGGAAGAAAGTAGTTTTAATCCGAGTTTAATCCTAGTTTAGCGTTAATCGGCTTTCGAATAACTGGGTTTGTCTAGATGAAAGTTCATATTGCTACTAACATATTCTGAAGATTTGACTCCATAAGAATGAATATTAGTGGAGAT
>JAULBZ010007926.1:0-11105 GCA_032360805.1 Neoturris breviconis | reverse complement strand
TTGATGGTCTATTCTAAAGTTGTAAATGACACCACAAGTGTAAAAATTGACTCGAAAGTAGTTGATTTAGTTTTCCTAGTATTTATATTTTAATACCAAAATAGAAAGATACATTTGGTTACAATCAAATCTATGTTTAAGGGTTTAACAAAGAAAAATACCTAAAACAATGAAAGCACTAAAAAGCGAAATCACATTGGCATTGGCATATTGCTTATAAACGTGTTTTTTTTCTTTAATTTTCTTTATTAATCATAATTTATTTTATGAAGATTATTTGCTATATTACTTCACTTGAAAAAGCTATGACAATTCAAGCAATAATCTAGTGGGTAAAAACCTGTTCAAAATCCGTAGTAAAGACACATGACCAACGTTTTCAACATTGTTCTAGAATCTTTACTGCTGACTTTGAACAGGTTATTGCACACTGGAAAGGTCACTGGGAAGGTCACAGACAAAGTATTAATTAATAGTATATATAGTTTTGTGTATTAACGCGATATTCAAATTCTAAAACAAAATATTCAACTACAAAAATAACTAATACAATTTTTAATATAGATTTTTTCATTTTTATCATAAATTATATACTATCATAAAATATAAATTTCCAGAAGAAAATAAATGCAGATAATAACACTAAGCTTGATTGGCAGTAGCAGCAGAGAGAAAGAGAACGAGAGAGAGAGATTTGATGGTTAGATCTTGATATTTCGTGGTTCTTAATGAACACAATGATACTGTTCTGATAAACATGTCAGAAAATATGCCTCTCAAATTATGCATTTATCAATTATCACACAGTGTGGATTGCTATTGGACATGGTCCGGTATTTCTTCCATACATGGCGATAAATGTATGGAAGATATACAACAATACACAGTCTGAGATATAAAGGCCATTTTCCACTTTAGAACTTTTCCGCAGAACGGAAATGGAACGGAAAATGCGCACGTTTAGAAAGAAATTATAGACATTACATAATGTAGAAATTGACATCACACTTCATGTGATGCCATTTTCTACCAATGGAATGCCTAGTATCATTCTTTTCTACGCAAGGGCATTTCCCGTTCTGCAGAAAATTTCTGATGAGGAAAACGGCCTGAAGTGACTGCATTCTGTAGTGTCTTAAGTTGTGATACAGCAATATAGCTAATTCAAATTTTTACATTGACTAGAAAAGTAATAAGCAAGGTAACTTTGAACAGGGCAAGCCTGAATATAACTGTCGGACATCACCTGTAGAGGAGTGTTTTTTGAGTATAGTGTGAACACTATACTCAAAAAACTTTCCTTCACAGGTGATGCCCGGCAGTTATATTCAGGCTTGACAAGGGTTAGAATAACTGCTGGTCATCACTGCAGACATAGTCACAAGAAAAGAGAGTCTTGAAACATGGGTCCCCGCAGGTCATTTTGCTTAAAAAGTTGCATTCCGTAAAAAACTAGAACCCAGACCAGTTCAAAACAAATCAGAATTCTATCAGGAAAGTTTAAATTTTACAGTGAGAATCAGCCATGCCTGGAGCAAAGTGCTCTATTTTTGGTTGTACTACTTTCAGATACTTCAGATTCAGATATACTTTGAGAGCTCAAATCAAGAAAAAAAATATTCATGTGTGTGAACTTTGAAGAAAACAAGATAAGATGTCGCAAGTACAATATAAAGAATCTGATTGTCATGAGCTGCTATCCACCATCAATGCTATACAAAACAGAAGTACATAATGTCAAAACCTTTGTGTATATTCTTTATTTTTAGATGCGATTAGATACTTCCTGGTTCCTTCGCAACCTTAAATCTTCCAGAGAAAAGTATTCCATCTTCTAGGTAAGTTTTTCTTAAAAATAAATTCTTAACTACAACCTGTGTGTATGGTCTGGTATCAGTTTTGAGAATAGGAACTGTTCACAATTAACTTCAACCAATATTTTTTACCTTCCCCTCCCCATTGCCATTGTTCAGGATTAAGTTACCCTCGAAAAAATAACCAAGAGAGTTTTTGTAATACTTAACAAAAGTTATTAAAATTCACCAAATTTCAATACCATATCATTAATGGGAAAAAGTTATCGCAAGATGAATGCGCCCCCAACCATATGAAGCAAAACTCTTCCAATGGCCTTGATCCAATGTAGCTGTCCTGCTTGAGTGCTGTTCGTAGAGATTTTATGATGCTGATGTTTATCTAGTAAGTTGAAAGTGAATTCCTTTTTGACCACGATATTGCTAGGTTTCTGAATTTTGAAAAACTTGATTGAGCAAAAATGTCTTTCATTAAAATGTCAACAATTTCTTTGCTGTCAATTTTATGAAGAGTTGTTTGGGCTATGGTAAAAATACCTTTGATGTAACATTTGACGTAACTTTCCAAAGCCCATTTTAATCTCTGGTAAATAAGTAGTAAAGCTAAGCATTGCTCCTGATAAAAACTCTAATCTGACAGCTTAGATAAACGAATACAACTGTACATTGTTCCAAAAACTTAACCACTCAGGTAAGAATTGATTTTTCCTTCTCTGAAAGGACAGATAATTTGCTCCAGATAAATATGCTAAAACATGGTTGACAACTTCAAAAGCAATGAGCAATGAACAGTTTTTCTGTTTTAGAAACACACTTGTAAAATGAAGGATATAATTTCTCAGCATTTCCATTGAAGGAAGTAATAACCTGTTTGATAAGGCTATTATGTATAATTAATTTTATCCAGGTTAACCTGAGCAGGATAACAGCCATTACTTACAAGCTTGGATATGCTTTTCTCCACAAATTTCTTAAAATATAAGGGACGTAGTATCTCTTCAGCATTTTTTCTTTATTTGAAGAAGCACTTTGAGTGTCTTTTGGTAAAGCAAACTTTGTCACATGTTTAGCATTTAGATGTTTTAGAAGAGTTGGTGCAAGGTATGGTGTCTTCTATCAATGGGTTGTCTGTATCTAATTCTTGAGATTCTCCAAATATATCATTGTCAATAACAACAAAAATAGCATCAACTTCATCCCCATATAAGAAATCTTCCTGTCCACCGAATATTAAACCCGTTTGTTTTGCACTTATATTAAACCGGCCGTCAATTTCAACTTGAACTCAAAAAAACGGCAAAACGGACTGTGTTTCCAGACTTTTCTTGTGACTATACCATGAGGATCAGATTTTTCAGAGTACTTTCCGTTCTGAAAAATCCCTCCTCCACAGTGCTGGCCAACAGTTACTTTAACCCCTGTTTGAATATGTAAATAAAAAAAATGGTTTACTTGAAAATAGAAGGAAACACTTCTGAAAATCCTCGTTCTTTCATTAACTTGAAATCAACCATATGAACAATTATATCTACAACCTAAAGAGTCAATGGATGAATACTTTACAGAATGCAAAAAACCTAAAGAGTCAATGGATGAATACTTTACAGAATGCAAAAATAAGAAAAAAATATAGATGTTTTGGGGTATAGACTTTCCGAATTTATTTTTTTGTATATTTTTTAATGAATGTGTTGATAGATTACTTGGTTCTAAACATTATGTGCAGATAATCTGGATTATTAAAGGACATCGTTACAATCGTAAGAGACTGCTTTTTAGTAATTACTTTTTGGACTGTCTCAAAAATAAAATCTACAGAGGAGAGTCGATAATCTTGTAATCGATTGGTTTCTATGTCCCGAAGAAACCAATCCACTGCAAGTTGATTGACCTAACATACAGTTTCATTTTTGTTAAAATTTTAGTCAATTTTAGTTGATTTAACCCTACCAAAGTTTTGGTTTTAGAGCAAAATTTTGAGATGGTCCCTTAAGTAAAATGTAATACAATAATAGCATAGATCGGCATTTAATTACAAACAACACCTGTCTAAGGGACCATCTCCAAAATTCGTTACCAGGTGAAGAGTGCTGAATCAATGATCTTGCAATTGATTGGTTTCTTCGTTCCGAAGAAACCAATCCATTGCAAGCTCATTGACTCAATACTCTTCATCATAGATTAATTTTTCTAAAAATTATTGAATTTTACTTTTTTACAGCTGCTCAGATATCTGCTTTTGGTAACGAATTTTGGAGATGGCTCCTAATATAATTGTTGTATAAGAAACAAAGAGAGGTAACCCTAACTACTAACAACTCAGTAGGCAAAAACTTGTTCAACGTTTGCAGTAAGGATGCTAGAACAACGTCGAACAACATTGTTATAGCATCTTTACTGCTGACTTTTCTTTATACATTTCTCCCGCTGGGAATATTTATTGTAAAAATGATCGATATAATCAAAGCATATGGTTAGAACAAGAATTTTAAAACAAGTAATAAACTTACCTCAACAATAAACTCGATGACCTGTTGCTGGTTTTTCTCAATCATTAATTCAATTATTCTTAATATTTCTGAACGTGCATTATGTAAAGCATTCGATACTTGTGTTTCCCCTGCAGATGATGGCTGGTGACGTACGTGTGAGTAAACAGCGATTGCAGCTGGTGAAGGTTGGGTAAAAGACATAGATGATGAAGCCACATGACGTGCTACCTTAATGTAAATAGTTTTGAGTAAAATGCAGTGCTCAAAATAAAAGTAAACAATCACTTTGGAGGAGAGATTTTTGAACATAGCTTCAGGCTACAAAGCATGAAGCAATGCTCAAAAACCCCTCCTCCACAGTGATTTTTCACTCTTAATTTCGACTACTGCAATATTTCAATTGTAAATTATAATAATGAAACATTTAGACTAGCCTACAATAATCCTTAGGCATTTCAAGGCATTTTTTAGCATAATTTTCGACTTGACCGCTAAAACTATATTCAAACTGAAGGCCTGGTATTGAAAGTAGCCCACCAAACCAAGTGAAGTTACTTAGATTGTCGCCACAAGTTTTTTTACTGTGGCTGTTGTAGCGTTTTGCTTTCGGTTTGTGGTTTCACAGAAAACTCTGGATTTCATAAATATTTGCAGGGAGTCAGCATACCCGACTACCCATTTTCCACCTCGCATTTCAGACTTGTGAAATGGGTGCGCTTTAATCTTGAAAAATCATAACAAACCACGCAAGACTTGGGGTTCACGAGTTAAAATGTCCCAATTTGCTGCAGATTTTATGCTTTAGCTACTCTGCCAAAAGCTATGATAAAGTTGACCTGGTGTATGCCAGAGTTAAAATAATGGTTTAAAATCTTGACTTATACACCAGCAAATACAGTATGCTTTTAAAGTTTTAAACAAATTATGTATTTTTAGATTAAATTAAGACTTGTACATATATAGGATACATATATTGACAAGATATATATAATATAATCTACATGTACATGTACATAGGCTAATATACATCGGCTATATACATAGAATAGATATATAATACATACTAGATGCTATACTACACTGCATTATGTTAACATTGGCTAATAAAAACCATGTTATATGTATAATATATTTTTATTTAGTAACCCATATTTTTATAAGATGGTTTCTACTATCTGTTGTTATTAAAACAGATTATTAAAATAAAGAAGAACTAGATAATAGAAACATGCAACAGAAGAATACATTTTCTTTGAAAATTACCTTTTTATAACTAACTTTCATTTTAGGAATTTTGAAGTCTCCACTTTTAAAAAAATCCCTTTTTTTGCTGATGCTCAGTCATGAGTGGATGATATCAAAAGAATTATGGTAAGTTCTTCTAAAATATCGCTGGTAACAAATTTGAAAATGGTAGCACTTTGGAAACATGGTCTATTAAGTGATAGTGATAGAACATCCAAACTTTGTTTGGTGGGCTAAAAACACTGGGGAGTAAAGGTGATGATGGACTGTTCTTCGTCTAAAGATTGTTGTGTGCAAACAAAAATCCAATCAAAAAAAATGAAATAACATACTTCTTTTGCTAACGTTGTGATGCATGCAGATGGCCTTGCAGTGGCAATCAAAGACAATGAATGTTTTGCTGACCTATGTAGATCTCTAGCTGCAGTCATCGAAAAGGATCTCCCTCTTTCTGTTCGCAACTGTGATTCAATATCAGCACAAAGCTCGAACAAACCAATCAAAACATGAGAAACATCAATATGCGGTTCCCATAATGCAAATCCTCTACCAATCAGATCAATGGCTGCTCTTCGTATCGCACTATATGCAGGTGTCTTCGATGACTGTCGTTGCAGTAATAATGTGGTTAAAGCTTTCGCAGTATTTCGAACAATAGTAACGTCCATACAACCTTCTAAACAGTATATATTAAAGTGGTTGCAATAAGAGTATAAGAGCATAGCTTCAGCATACAAAGCCCAAAGCTATGCTCAAAATCCCTCCTCCAGTGGTTGCAATCTCTTACATCAACTATGGTATTACAAATTATCCTCCATGTTACATTGTTTAAAATAAGAACAAATATTTCACTATTGAGGAGTGATTTTGATCATAGCTTCAGGCTAGAGAGCCTGAAGCAATGTTCAAAAATCCCTACTCCACAGTGATTATTTGTTCTTATTTCAACCACTACGTTAATTGAGGTTACTTAATTTCTGCTATCCTCTGGATACATATTATATTTCAAACCCTGTATCAGACTGTTATGCAATACTATAAGAATTTTAACAGCTCAACAGCTTAACAGCGTGTCTGGGCATGTCTGGGCATGTCTGGGCAAAAATTAAAATTTGGAAAAACTTAGAAAATAAACCTCAATTTGATAGGGGATAGTAAAAATAACATTAAAACAAGATAAATGGCCCTAGATAAGGCATCAAATGACCAATATTTACCCAGATTAATATTGAATTTGGGCACCCAAATTAAGTATTTGATGGAAAAAGTTACCCAAATTAATTTTCTGAATTAGCCCCTGTATTGAAGTGTCCATTTTGATTTTAGAAAGCTTTGCTTCTTCAATTTTGAAATAAATATTAATGTTATATTATTACACCATGAGTAAGTTGATGACTTCTATAACCTTATTAATTAGCCCCAATATGAATTAGAAATATAATGACAATAAAACATATAATAAAAGAATGGAATTCATTAAAGAAAATTAATGTCTAGTGTTTCTCTATTTTTAACTATAACAACAGATAATGGAGAGCACCTTTCATTAGATGTTTTAAAAAGTGTTAACTTTTATAAACAAAATACATACAGAAGATGATGGAAACCACCTTTTATTAGCTGTTTTATGATGGTTTTTATTCAACCAATAAAACATATAATAAGTATAGTAAAAGCATATAGTGCGTGTTATGTGTAGCCTATATAGCCTATATAAATATACATATATTCTATATACATGGAGCCTGTGTACATATAGCTTGTGTACATGTAGCCAAATTTAATTTAAAAAGACATAATTTCTTTAAAACATATAAAAAATTATAGCTTATTTCGTATTCTCTATGCTTATTTAGTGTATACATAGTATTATGTTGTATAACGTTTGTATGCAAATCTTTTTTATGTGCTAGGTTGAAGTTTCACTCGGTTTGGCGGGCTACTTGCAATACCATACCTTTGATTTGTAGGTTCTTTGATTCTGTTAGAAAATTTACGTTTCCACGTTGAAGAAGAAGGTAAAGGTGTAGATGCAGATGGAAATAAAGTAAGATAATGTCAAACCTTGAAATAACTGCTGGACATCCCCTGTGGAGGAGTGTTTTTTCAGTTTAGTTTTCAGCTGTCCAGCTGAGAAAACACTCCTCTACAGGATTTCAAGATTTGTATGCAGAAATCCTCAAGGCTTGGTTCAGCTGTAAGCATTAAAATTGAATAAAATAGACCATTGTATTCAACTCTAAAGTTAAATAGTGCATTTTTCATGTTTTCTCAGGTCAAAGCAAGCAAGGAAGATGTGACAAAATTCAGAGAGAGTTTATCAAAATTGGGGGAAGTTTATGTGAATGATGCCTTTGGTACTGCACATAGAGCACATAGGTGAGGAAAGTTGGCGGGTTATTCGATCTGATATTAATTTTCACCAGTCCTTGAAATTCACTATGGAAATGACCTGTAGAGGAGTGCATTTGAGCATAATTTTCAGTCAGTCTAACTGAAAATTATGTTCAAATGCACTCTTCCACAGGTGATTGCTGTAGCGAATTTTGAGGACTGCACCATCACGTTCTAATTACAATTCATATAGAGGAGCTACACTTATCGTAACTTTTTGTAAACATTGAAATGTAAAACTTAAAACCGGGGGTTAACGGTGAATAAAATTAGAATGGCTCTATTGACAACACATTCTTGAATAGATAAGTTTGTTTATATTTAGCCGATATTTAATATTTTTCAGATATTTTCAAATAAAGATACCACATGTACCGTACTGAATACAGAAATGGTATCCATTGTAAACAACGTAAAAAATATACAAGTCAAAAGACGGAAATATGCACAATATTACTCCATACACACCGCATAGAAAAATGTTTTTTCTTTGCTTTTATTTATAATCTTTCTTACATATTTACCATTTTCTGGTATTACCTCCAGAAAAAGTCTCTTGTTGTCTGCTACGTTTAAATCCTCTAATAAACGCTTGGGTAATTTGATTTAATTTCTTGTCTTTTAGGGATGGGAGTGAAATTTTCAACTTTTTTCCGATCTAATACTAATCCATTAACAGAGTTGCGTAAAACAGATCTACTCCAATAAATCAAATCATGCAAAGAATAAAGTATAGATAAAACGAGAGTTAGTTTGTCAATAAGTGTGCTATTGCTTGATTACTCTTCTCAGGACGCATTTATTTTATTTCAAAATCTTTCATAGTTCAATGGTTGGTATTTCTCATCAAAATCGTGTTGCAGGATTCCTAATGGAAAAGGAATTGAAATATTTTGAAAAAGTTCTAGAAAAACCAGACAGACCATTCCTTGCAATACTTGGAGGGTAAGAAGATATTTGTGTATTGTGTCTATTGTATTTCCCAGTGGACAAAAACCTGTTCAAACGTTGTTCTAGCGTCTTTACTGCCGACTTTGAACAAGTTTTTGCCCACTGGGAGTTCTAATAGCTAGTAATTTACATATTAATAATTTACATGCTTAAAGTGCAAGCAAATTATTACTGTGGAGGAATGATCTTTGAGCATATCAGGTTATAAAGCATAAAGCTATACTAAAAAATCACTCCTCCACAGTGATTACTTATTCTTATTTTAAGCACTGATAGATTGTTTGTTTACTAATTCACATCGTTTCTATCCTGCCAAGCAAAGTCTTACTATCACTCTGCGGCAACGGCATCCCGCCGCCATGTTCCTGTGGTACCATGTTTAAATTTGGTAGCGGCATTGGAAGAACTCACCAATTTTTTTCACTTTGTCCACTCAGCTCTGAGTTTCGGGTAAAAAGGGTCCAGATTTCGTTTTTTGATCCAAAAGGTGTGGTACCATCTTGAAATTTGGTAACAACCACTCATCAGGACCGAGTGTTGTTGTAAAAGGTTTTTTTTTCAAAAGAGGAGACTTTAATTTTTTGACATTTTAAGCTTCTATGAGGAATTGACCACACTCAAGCAAATATCATACCCAAATGATGATGGAAGAAGTGGAGACTTAGAAATGTTATTTTTTATTGACATTTTGACCATGAATCTTTATTGGCATCCATGTTATATTTTCGGGGAGCTTCTTTATCAATTTTTGAGGAATATAAAATAAATCAATGATAATATTTTCTAAGAAATTTTCAGAACTTTAAGAATTGAAATCTCCATTTTGATTTTGGGAAGCTTCCTTCTTCAATGAACATTACAAAGCAATTATGTACCATAAAATTTTATTTATTTTTTTAAGTTAATGAGTTTATATTTGATATTAATTGATCCCTTTGTGAATTAGTATAATGGGAAATAAAAATAAAAAAAAGTTTAGTATTTTAATAAAGAAAGAAATCATTTTAAAGAAAATGTATTCTTCTGTTGCATTGTTGGTTTCTTTATTTTTAAATTTAATTTTAACAACAGATGATAGAAACCACCTGTATTATGTTTCATGTGTTAACTTTACAGACATGGTTCCTTCAACCAATAAAAACATAGTAGAAGCATAATATTTTGTGTTATGTGTAGCCTATGTGTGTAGCCTCTTTTCATAGTCTATATACATTTACGTTATATACATGTGCCCTGTAGCCTGTGAATATCTTATATACATGTATGCAAGACATGATTTCTTTGAAACATTAAACACATATAGCTTATTTCCGATATTAGGCTATAACATGCAGTGGAAAGATGTGTAATGTGTGTATGCAAATCATATACTCTAGGTTTAACTTTCACTCGATTTGGTGGGCTACTTTCAAAACCGCTTCTTTGATTACTTGCATGCAATTATTATACAATTTATTTTAGTCATAGGTACCTTTTTACTGATATGTGTGTTGTTTGTGGAAACTTTATATACAGCATTGTAATTCTCAACCAGTCTTATCATTACGCTTTTAAAAGCATGTTATTTTTATTTAGAGCAAAAGTAGCAGATAAGATTCAGTTGATTAATAACATTATGGATAAAGTAAACGAATTGATTATTGGAGGTGGAATGGCATTTACATTCCTTAAGGTTCTTCACAATATGGAAGTAAGCTATGTCTAATTTATGATTTATTATAGGTGTTTGAAATACCTCATTATTCTTCACTGCATTGCAGATTCTTCTCTGGACTGCATATACCATGTATTTGAAATAGAGTAAGAGTAAGTATTTGATGTGGAGGAGGGAATTTTGAACATTGCTTTGGGCATGCTAGCCTTTCTACAGTGATTATTTTCTCTTATTTCGAACACTGCATAAATAAGAGATGAAAAAGAGATATGTTTAGTGCATCTGCCATTATGTACAGAAACTGTCCCAGTCTGCCTGTGTATAATTGTTCCTAAGGCAAGCAAAGCCTTTTATCTATGTCCACCTTTTTGAAGTTATGATAAATACCTAACTTTCAATAGATTTTAGATTGAAACAAGAGTAAATAATCACTGTAAGAGTGATTTTGTGCATAACTTCAGGCTTCGTAGGCTGAAACTACCTTAAAAGTCTTAATTTTCGCGGGGTTTTAATTTCGCGAAGGCCAAAAAAAACACTTTTAAGGGTTTTAAATTT
>JAULBZ010007925.1:0-11106 GCA_032360805.1 Neoturris breviconis | reverse complement strand
ATGGCACCTCACCGGGAATTGAACCCGGGCCGCTCCGATGAAGTTGGAACGTACTGACCACTATACTATGGTGCCTATTAATTCCATGACGGATGGGTATAAAATGGTGCAATTAGCTGAATATCATACCCTGATTCCATTGTTGATCATATGTTTTGGTCCACCAAAAACTGCTATTCCCAGACCTCTTCCTTGTTGTTTATATAAATCAATTTGAAATTCTCTAACAGATGACGTCCTCACATCATTAGCATCGTTTGATACAGAAACATTTGTATTCACTGAACTTGCCGTGCTTGAACGTCGTCTCAAACCACGTGGTCTCTTCGAATCACTTTCATGATGCAATAGAGGTGGCGTTTGTTGTAACATAAGTTCTAAGTTTCTACTGACGTCACTCCCATCAAATGTATTAGTGGTAAGACTTTGCTCCCTTGAATGTTTGCTCTCTCTTCGATTTTTACTTATTCTTACGATTTCACTTTCTTTTGGGCTATGACTTGAATTTGCAACATTAGCTAGAAATGATTCGCTATCTAACTTCTTTGGAGTATGTTCCTCAGCAACTTCTTGTTGTTTCAAAAGGCTTTTGTTTCCGGATGATTTACGACGGATTGTTAAACGTACCAACGGTGGAGATTGTTTCAACATATCTAAAGCTTCTGAATGACAGCAACCTAAACATATATATGAAAATATAATATTATTCACACAAAATCCAGTGGTCGAAATACTCCACTGTGGAGGAGTGATTATTGAGCATAGCTTCAGACTATATTGGTTGAAAGCGACTAGACTAGAGAATAGTCGGTCTACGGGGGAATCAAGCTAAGAAGATCGAAAGTTAAAACTCGTTTTCGGGCTGCCTGGCGAAAGCCTAAAGCTATGAATAATTCTTTAAAAATCTACATTAACTTTTTTTTCTTTTACTCAATTCTGTTACATATGTATTAGAGCCTTTTTGTATTAATTATTGTTTTATAAGACTTACTTTAAAATTAGGGAAGGGGTGTTAATTTTTCCAGCTAATTACGTAAAAGAATGCACTCTTCTCATTGATTGATTGATTGGTTCCTGGGTTACGAAATACCAATCAAAACACAAGATTATTATTTTTACTAACCTATTATACTTGTTTTATTAACTTCAAGAATTTCATCGCCTTCTTTCAATGGTATTTGACATTCACCAGCAGTTGAACCATCGAGAACACTTTTAACAAGAACTTTAGTAATCGAGGTATCAGAACCACCTGTTATAACAATACCAAGATGCTTACCAGATTCTCGTAACAACTAAAAAGTAAAGAGAGAAATCAAAAGAGTCTATAGATACATACAGTATCTTAATTTATACTTTCTCACCAATGAAATAGCTTGGTATACCCAATATCTGAGCAATTGAATGGATCCTTAGAATGATCAAATGCAAGAACATCCAACCTCGTTCCCAGGGCTTCTTGCCTTTTTGAAACACGGAACACTTGTTTTAAAAAGGCAAGAAGCCCTGGGAACGAGGTTGAAGAACATCGACTCAAAATAAGAGATTTTTTTTTTCACATATAATTTTAAAATTGATCTAGAAATTTTGAGTGTTAACTAAGTGCAGTGGTCTGAAATAAGAGTAAATAATCACTGTGGAGGAGGGATTTTTGAGCATAGCTTCAGGCTTTGTAGCCTGAAACTATGCTCAAAAATCTCTCCTCTGCAATGATTATTTCAGCCACTAAGTTGAGCACTCACCTCCACCTTAAAAACACCTTCTTTAAAATTCTTCATTTTATCGTTTTCTTGTAGTTTACCATCCGGTGAGTTATTTTGCTCTGGTAAAGAATATACAGTACAATCACTAGAATAACCATCATTTTGTTGATTAGTTATCACATCTAAATTTTCATTTCCATCTTCTTTTTTACACTTCTTCTTCTTACTATAATCTATACTTGCATAGAGTTGCTCCAGTTCATCATTTGATAAACTTGTGTTGTTGTTATAGAAATCTTCTTCATATGGGATATCAGGTACAGGACGAAATGAGTTCTCTTCTAAACTACCTTGCTGATAATTTTTAAGATTTTCATATGGACATGCTTCTTCATGTTCTAACATTTGATTTCTATTAAAATTATTTTCATCAGGCACCTGGTTTATATTTTGAATGATATGCATGTCTTTTTGTATTACTTGTGGCGATTCAAAGTTTGTTTTTATTTGATCGTGATTGGCGTATGTATCTGCTGCATAAAGTATATGAGTAGTGTCAAGAGTTCCTCGTCTAGGTGGTTTTGGAACAGGATTCTTTTTCGATGAGCGCTTGAAATTAGGATCAGCGTAATTCGGCGTATTTTTGTTTTTCTTGTTTTGATTAATAACTAAATCTGGTACAGCATAAACACCGCTCATTGTTGATATGTTGCTTTCACTTCTACTACGTTTATGCATTAAATTATTAAGTTTTTCGTTTTTTAAATTTTGTTGAATGGTACTTTGAACGAGTGCTTCATACGATCGATTATCTGCTGGAAAACCATAAGCTGCAAGTTGTTCTTTAGAAAATATATCTGAAAATGTTTTTCGTTTTACTAAAACAGGATCTGATATTTCTAATGCATCAGTTGTTATAGGTGGATTACTTTTCACTCGTTTGCGTCTCTCATTTTTCGTTAGGACACTTGCAGGTTCATTTTTAACATCAGAACTAGATTTTTTATTGAAGAAATACTTTAGATCTTTAACTTTTGACTTTGGAATTAAAACTGGAGATTTTATTTCTGGTTGTCTTGGAGATGATTTATTACTCTTTGCTTCAATAGGTAATGTATTATATTTCGGTGGTTTTCCTTCTACAAATAACTCGTTACCCTTCAATGGTGTGCTACTAACTGCAGCATAAGCACTTGCACTAGAGCTTAACCGACTGCTTCCATCATAAACGCTTGCTGAGAATTCACTGCCCCAATCATCATCATCGAAGCTTGCAGATGCATCATCTAATGGTGAGAATTCATGTTGATTGGTTGGTAAAGAACGAATCAAATTATCGACGTCATGAGTCATTATAAATGGTTGTAACTTAGGATCAGATTTATCTTTTTCTGAAAGTTCTGATTTTCCAACTTGACTAGTTTCAGGCGAAGTATCTGCATCATCGGTATTTGCTGAAAATGATTTAGCACTTTTAACTTCACTATAATCATCATCATAATTTTCATTAGATGGAGGTGGTGGGAAATTCAATGCAAGCAAGGATGAGCCACGTTTTTTTAATGATGGGCGTATATTACTCGATTCAACGGATAAATTCTGTAAAGATTTACTTTTCTCTTTGAGTAAGTTTACTTGAAGTTCTTTAGGTTTGGGTGGTGGAATAGGCTTTGAACTATCACTTTGTTTTCGCCCTATATCAATGGAATCAAAAGAATCCAGATTTTCACAGCTCTGGTTAGGTGACTTCAAAGCTGTAGGTCCTTCAACAGCATAACTATTAATTCCTGAAGACGATTCAGATAATGCTGAGTTTGCATATTGTTCTGGAAACATAAATTCGTCAATAATTTCATAAGGTGATATCAGTGAACTATCTGGCGATTGAATTACATCAAATGGAGAAATTGCACGGTTGATATCATTATCTCCATTATCTTCATCATTTCCAGAGAAATCAGAAGGTGGTGGAGGTGGTGGACTGCGAGGTGGTGATACATTACGTGCAGCTGATGCAGATCTCTTACGTTTTTTCTCTTTTTTTAATGGTACATTGAGAGATAATATTCTAGGTAACGTAGAACTTCGAAGTTTTGGAGACGGTTCAGGTTCTTGTATAATAGGGACATCATATGGATTCGCATGAAAATGATCACGGAATGCACGATCATCCATTGAACCGGCTTTTTTCATAGACGTTGGTGTAGCCTCACTAGTGAGAAATTGCGCAGTGAGATCAGGTTGACTAATCGAGGCTTTTAATTTGTTTCTCGATGAATAATCAGTAAAATCGATAGCACTGACAGGTCTCTCTTTAGATTTCTTCTTTGTATTTTTAGGACTATCATATTGTTTCACATTACTTTTACTAGGTAATAGGATCTTTGATTTAAGTTTTGCGAATAAAGATTTCTTTTTATTAGTTCTTTGATGATACAGCGAGTTCTTTGGATAATATATTTCAACGTTATCAGTATCATTCTCACTATTGTTACTTTCAGTGGAATCTTCTTTCACAACACTTTTATGGCTACCTTTTCGCTTTGTTGATTTCTTTTTAGCGATACCATCATTATCAAATCGAAAGCTATCAATCTCTTCATAAGGACTAAATACAGCTTGTCTCACTTCTTGTTTAGTTTTAGAAGATTCATATGAGGACTGTGAATGAAACTGTGGTGTTGTAAGTTCAAGTTGATCTGTATGATTTTGAATACTTTCTGTATCTGAGTATTCAACCATTCCTGATTCGTTATCATCAGATTCTAAATTAGTATTGACTGGAGGGGGTGGTGGTGGTGGCATGTAAAAATCACTCTTCGCATCATCGAAGTTAAACTCACCATTGTCATCAGATTCTTCAAATACTTCATTTGTTTTTACATCTTTGTTTTGATCAGATTTCAAAATGTCACGACGAAATTGTTGATTAATCAAGTCAAGTTTTGATTTCATATCATTTGGACTAGAAGTGGTCATTGTATCATCATGTTTTATTTGAAAGCTTTTGACAGGTGGCGGTGCAGCTGGTATACAACTAAACATGCTATCAATATCACTATCTGCATCATCATTATCAACCCAGTTTTGAGAATTTATCGAGTCTTCTGTATTAGGTAATACTGGTCGCGGAGGAGCGGGAGGTAATGTGGTTATATCACTCCCGCTAACCTCACTATAAGTTCTTCTCCTGTTATTAAGAAATTTTGGATAATCATCTGTCTTAACCGGTGAGAAAGCACTGGGCGGTGGAGGATGATCTTGCATACTAGAACCAAACACTGAAGGAGGCGGTATATGTACATTTGTGATGATATTCTGTGATAAAACTTTTGATTTTTTATCAGATGGGAGGGGAAGTGAGAATATTGAATTAACGTTAGTAGTAGTAGATTGTTGATAAGACGATACAGTTCCTAAGCTATCATTATCATCAGATTTTAGTTGTTGATATGATGAGTAATCAGTTTGTGATGATTTTACGATGATTTGAACCTTACCACGTGGTACAGAACGGATGATATCTTGAACAACGGATATAGGTTTACTGCTGACTAGTTCATTGTTGACAGCAATCAGATTGTCACCAACCCTAAGTACAAATATGAGAATAGATAGACATATTCACAGACACATGAAAACGAGGCGTTGGCTGCTCAAAGTAGAACTTGATGTAATGCGATAACTTCCTTTTTGTGCATTGCAGTGCACAAAAAGAAAGTTATTGTTCTGCATCAAGTTCTATTTTGACCAGTCAATGCCTCGTGTTCATGTATTTGTGAATAGGTCTAGCAAATACTTTAAAGGTTGGTTTTCATTGGGTGATTTTTGTCGCGTGCGCTACTTTCATTGAGCGACTTTTTTAACTGAGTATTTTTCAATGCACATGCTCAGTTCGATAAAAGTAGCATTCGCGACCTTATGGGTTGATTTCCACTAGGTGGAAAATTCGCTGCGATAAAATAAGACATTCCATTGGCAGAAATTCATAGCATTCGTTCAACATCACCTGTGAAGGAGTGTTTTAGAGCATACTCCCAGTGGGTAAAAACTTGCTCAGAGTCAGCAGTAATTATGTTAGAACAACGTTGTTCTAGTGCCTTTACTGCTGACTTTGAACAAGTTTTTCTCTACTGAGCTATACTCAAAAACACTCTTCCACCTGTGATTTCCCACTGTTATATTGAGGTTTGCATATCATGTTTATTTTCCCTTAAATTCCATCAGCACCAAATACAGTTACCTTCGAACTTCCTTTATTTCAAACATATTTTTTGGACCCCAGAGTTTGCCCTATGCTTGATATTTCAAACATTCGTTATTTTGAATGAATACCTTGTTCCCTTAAGGGTTCAAATAAGTGGACGTTGACTGTATATGAAATATAAGGTAATGTTGATTGTAACTGCCAGACATCACTTATGGAGGAGAGTTTTATGAGTATAGTTACCTGAAAATTATACTTAAAAACAATCCTCCTCCAATCCTCCATCTATAATTGAAATTGACTGGTTTCCTAAGCCCCAGTGTTCGAAATAAGAGTATATTATAATCACTGTGGAGGAGTGATTCAGGCTAGAAAGCCTGAAGCAGCAATTGCCCAAAAATCCCTCCTCCACAGTGATTATCTTAAAACTGTTCTCTTTACATGCTACTAACACTTGAAAGCTTTTATAAATAACCAACTTACCTAACCCTGTTATCAGCACCGATGATACCATTCTGCAAAATATCAGTAATGAAACATTCACCAACTTCATCCATCATAACTTCTATTCCCAGCCCTTTAAAAACCTTTTCATATTCAATCATGAACAGACCTAATGATGAGCGTCTATTTGTAGCAACGTATTTCGGAATAATCTCTGGAGAGTAACCATAATTTGATGAATATTCAGACTCATTATCACTGAGGTAAGGAACACTTAATTTCCAATCATCTTGTAAAAATATTGTTTGATTTGTTTTTGGAATCTCTGTTCCATCATCATCTAGTAGAGGAATTGATGAACCACCAGATCTATTCGAACCTGCTGTTATCCTACGCGTCATAGGAGGTCTTATTTTAGGAGTAGCTTCATGAGTGATTGATCCTGGTAATGCATGTGATTTTACAGGAGTCTGCTTTTTGTCAGTAACCTTAACAATGTCATTAATTTTTTCAATTAGTTCATTATCTTTCGATTTTTCACGAAATATAATAATCTTTGCACTTTTGCCACATTGTTTGAGTATTTGTAGAGCTTGTGGATGACTCATATTTGTCATGGTTATACCATTAACTGAATAAATACAATCCCCACAAATAATTAGACCATTCTTTTCGGAAACACTTCCAGGAAGAATTCGGCGAATCTAAAGAATGATATATATGCATAAATAGTATGTCTATATATACTATGTACACTGCAGGTGTACCCAACGTTGTTTTGGCAATTATATGTTATGTGCCCACTGAGTAGTACTATAGCACTAGTAATAGTATTATGTAGACTATTAGTTCTTTAACACAACATCTTATATAAATGTTCTAGATTTAAATTTCACTGCCAATTCTTGTAAACTTGCTGACCAGAAAATTCCATGTAGTTCTTATTTAACATTTTTTGCAGAAGTATCAACTTTAATGAAGTAATCAATATATTTACCCACAACAACTTTTTTTAGCAAATTACACGCAAATAGACACTTTCTTTGAGAATGTTAGATAGTGGCAATATCTTTTCACCGGAGTGTGAAAAAGAGATATTTAACAAAAAACAAAATCTTTTCAACTACTTCAAAATCAGTCAGAATTGTTAACATCCTCCCACACAAATTATAAGCATGATATTTTTTAAATATATTGCACAGACACCTAAGGAGCCATCTCCAATATTAATTTCAAAAAGCAGATATTTTAGAAGCTTTGGTGGTCCCTAAAGTCTCAGATACATTCAATTAATGCAATAATAATCACTGTGGTTAAAATAAGAGTTACCACTGTGGATATGCTCAAAATCCCTCTTTTGCAGTGATTATCCACTCTTATTTCGATCACTGGACTATACAGATTATACAGGTTTGAGATAAATTTATCAAGTAACTGTACCTGGAAATATCCCTGATTTTTACCAGTCATTGCTACCAAACTTAAACCCAAAGAGACCTTCTCGTCTTTTTTTATTTCAATTAAATGAACATTCATATGAACAGGTATATCAGATGGCTCTGGTAATGGAACACCTATTCCACGATCGTTACCAACAAACTTAAATGTAGATGCACGAGTAATGTGCCCATCATTCCCAACCATCAACATAGTGTTCGTAGGAGATTGAGGACGAGCGTCAGTGATTATTGAATCTAATGGTTTTTCAGACTGGTTTATAGACATACTTGGTGAAGTTACATTAGACTGAAAATTCTTTTTATTATTTTTAGTTTGCAGAGTTTTCAAATCGTCTTTCAGTTTCTCATCTGATTCGATAACAATGCTGTGTTTTTTTATTGAAGGAGCAATAATTTGTTCTTCGATAAGATTTGGTACACCAAAGTCTTGAGAAGGTTTTTTCTTGTTTGCAGATTTATTCACTAAAGGTGTACAAAAAACTATATGAGTTAAGTTCCTGGGTGTCATATCTCCCACAAAAAGATTGAGTGTACTTGATATGTATTCAGAGTTTCTGCCCTTTTTAATGAGTGTTTTAGAAACAAAATGTATTAGATTAATAAATAATCAAAGATACGATATTGAAAGTAGCCCACCAAACCAACCGAAAGTTAAACCTAAGCGTGAATATGATTTGCATACACACATTATACAGTGTTTAAAATATGTCTTTATTAAGACAATAGAGTTTCAGCTCAAATAAACAATTGGAACACAATTTTCAAGGTGAAATTATGTCAGGTCACTGCGGAGGAGAATAGCGAAATTTCAAGCATAAATAACTAAATTTTACATGGCATTATTAGGATTTCATGTCCTTATTAAGTTGATAAAGTTTCAGTTCAAATAAACAATTGGAACATCATTATCAAGGTAAAGTTATATAAAATCACTGAGAAGGAGAGTAGTGGAATTTCAAATCATAGCCTAAAGCAATGCCTAAAAATCAGTCCTCCATAGTGGATATGAATTGCATATACACATTATACATAATAGTATTATGTACACACCAAATAAAAAATAGAGAATACACTTCTTTTTTCAAAAATCGTCCCCCCCCTCTCGAAGGCCACTACTAGGAGAGGGGATACTTTTTTACCCTTTCCAGATCTTCATCCATCAGCTGATAGGGGATACAACCCTTAATTTACCTTATTTACCCTGAAACATGGCCAAAACCACTTTACAGGAGAACAGGTAGACGGCAATGCTTCCAGGGATGTGGCTTTAATTGTTTTTTTCAGAGCGTGGTATGAATCGGGAACCTCTGGTTCATAAAATCACTGCTTAACCATTGGGCCACTACTGCCTAAAGAGTAGACCTATGCTATAGTATTAGTTGTGCTTTTAAAGACTTGGTATATGTACAGGCTGAGTCAGATACTGTACACTGTACAGGCTACAGTCAGATTGCATGAATAGTATATGATATTCTTTAACCATATATGCTTTAACAGTACTACTGTTGTCTGAAAAAAAACACATGCAAGTTATAGTTTTATTTAAAAATACATTCTATACATAGGATACATTTCGTACCTCTATACATTTTACATGTATTTATATATATAGGATTGTTTTTACTTTTTCTTTATTATTCATTATCCTTTTATAAGATTATTTTATTAAAAAATCTTCCTCTGTTGAATTGTGTATTGTCATTATATTACTAATTTGCATTGGGAGGCATTATCTTTTTATAAGATTCTTTTATTAAAAACATATTCCTCTGTTAAATTGTGTATTATTTGTAACATTATAAAAACCAACTTAACACTCATAGTAGTAATTAAATGTTTTACGACTCTTAATATAACATTAATAGTCATTTTAAAATTATTTTTAATAAAAAATAAAAAATATAACTTATTATCTGAAAACATTGAGGAAGAAGCTTCCCCAACATACCAAATGTCTGCCAAAAAAAGGCTCATGGTCAAAATTAAAATGTCAAAAAGTCTTTCATCACACAATGAGATAGCACTAGCCCATTCAAACTTTGTTTGGCAGGCTAAAAATCTGGGGTGGACAGACCTTTTTCTAATTTTGGGATGGGAGAGTAGGTGGCACTGAGATCTCTAAATAAACCATAATATCGTTCTTTTAGCTAGTTCTGTACTAATTATTATTAATATAGTGAAGAAACAAATAATAAAGAAATGATTCAGTATTATTGATACCTTTATATTCAGCTGCAGATGATGTCAATGTTTCAGTTCGCGTTCTTTCACTAATCAATATATTATCTTTTCTTTTTAAAATAAAAATACTTTTACGTGGAATATTTTTAAACAAAGCAATAACTGCATGATGGGATAGTTTTTCTAAGAGTTTACCATTTACTTGTATAATTTCATCGCCGTCTTTCACTCCGCCAAAATCACTACCAATTGCATTATCAGCTGCACCATTTGCAACAACAGATTTTGCGTACACTCCCTCATGAGTACCTGATAGGAGACCTTTCTTTATCTTGATACTTAGACCAAGAGAACCTGTAAAAAATAATATAAGTATCTGAGGGGAGTACTGCTTAACTGAAAATAATGGTCAGACATCACCTGTGGAGGAGTGCTTTTTGAGTGCAGTTTCCAGCTTTGCAGCTGTACTTAATAAATACCCTCCACAGGTGATGTCTGACCATTATCTTGAGGCTTGCCTCAATGATTTTATAATTGATAAAGAAAATTTATGTAGTTTTTATTGTGGAGAATAAATATGGTATTCAAATCTCTTTGTATTTTGCTTTGTCTACATTTACAGTCTTATTGATTAGATCACAGTCACCTAAGGTACCCATTTTAGAAAATACCAAAAACAAAAAAAAGTAGAGCAAATAATCACTGTGGAGGAGTGATTTTTGAGCATTGCTTCAGGCCATAAAACTTGTAGTAATACTGAAAAATCTCTCCTCAATAGTGATCATTTGCTCTTATTTCAAAGGCTGCAGCTTGTACCTTAAGGTTGATTTTCACTAAGCAGAAAATTCCATCTGAAAGCCAAAAAAAGACATTCCAATGGTAGAAATTAACATCATATAATGTGTGATGTAAATTTCTACCAAAGGAATGTCTTCTTTTGGTTTTCGCGCAGAATTTTCCACCTAAAGGAAGAGAAATAACCCAGTTGTTGCACATTAGCAGGGCTCGAAATAACAGCCGGTCATTGCTGTGGAGGAGAGATTTTTCAGAATATTTTCAGCCAAGTTGGCTTTATTATTATTCCTTTATTATTCACTAAATTACCTTACAG
>JAULBZ010007924.1:0-11107 GCA_032360805.1 Neoturris breviconis | reverse complement strand
AACAAATACAACCTATTTAGCTCCTACTTCGTTTTAACAAATGATACGATGTTTAAATCAAGCAAATAATCGTACTTTTGTGCATCTAGGTAAACCAGATCATTCTTAACCATATACGCTGGGCGTTTTGAGTCTCCTCAAAGTTGGGAGAGGGGGAGGGCAGATTCAGGTTGCAGGTAATGACCGATATATTTTGATCTGCTGGAGGTATGATGTTCAACATTCCGCAGTATGTGTCAAATAGATTTATATTAAAACTAGGTAAGATTACAGTCTTTATCTCATCGTCACAATGTTGATTTGCTGTCCTTATTTTATAAGTACTTTCATGGCAGTTGTTCTGATGAATTAAAGTTTGACCCCTGTTGTAACATCTTCCGTTCGTAAGACTAGATACTCAAGTAACGCTCATCCTTTTATTTTTGCAAAAAAAAAAAAAATCTCATACAACAAGTTTGAAAACATATTCAATAATCAAGTGATTCAATTATTTTGCTGTAAATTTATATACAAACAAATAATAGTTTTAGATTTTAACATAAAAATTTACAACTGCTTCTATCTACTGCAGGCACATTTTAAATATTACTGAATGAGTTATACAAAAATTTAGGATATATTTTATATACTGCTTATGGAAGATGAAAAGTATACAAACTCTAAAGGCCAATATTTGCAAAACAAACTTAGTCCATAGATAACCAGAGTATAGAGATCAGACAGACATTAACATTCATCATATCAGTTACATCTGAGATTTACAGCAGAGTACCTTACAAACAAGAAAAAATGAAGGTGAGGGTAAAAAGCATAGAAAACTAAATACAGCATAATCCTATGTAGTTGTATTCACCGAAGCGTAATTACTGGGGTATAATATTTTGGTAAAGGGGTGTTTTACGTAAAACTTTGAGAGAAGTCCCAGTGGGCGGGCACATGGTATCTGAATAATGTTGCAACAACATCAAAACGATCTACACAGGGCCGGCGAAGCGCTTTTGAAAGTGGATGGGTCATAATATAGTGACTAAGGGAGGACCCACCATAGTTGGATGTTTTTTTAGATGGATGTAGGTGCAATAAAGCATATATCTGATTCTGACCTTATTTGGGTCTAGAAGCAAAAGGAGACATAATCGCATTAAGAGCATTTTGCACAAACCAATTTGAACAAAATGAATCTTGCACAGGCGATATTGAGTCTAAACAGTGTCAAGAATCCAGGAAAGGAAAAGAGAAAGATGAAAATCACAAAATGCGCTATTTTAGCTATATTGTTTAGAAATCATGTAAAAAACGCTTGACTAGCTAATCAAGGTGATCCTTACCGCAAGTTATTGATCTTGACTATGTAGCATTTCCCAGATCTCACTGCCATGTTTGTTTGAAGTAGTTCTAAGCTTTGGTTTTTAGCACATCTTGAAAAGGAACTATTTCAAACTGGCACAGTTAGTTGTAATTTCTGTTGTAACTCTTGAAAGAGGTCTAGAGTGTTTGCATCCAGCCTTAGTTAGAGCTATTTTGGAGGATATTATATGCTATATATGCTTCGGGTGGCGGATTCCGCAGCCCTTCCGCCTCTACCACAAATTTTATAGTAACTTCCGAACCACGACAGCAATGATGCTGAAACTTACCTAGTTTTAATATAAATCTATTTGACACATACTGCGGAATTTTGAACATCATACCTCCAGCAGATCAAAATATTTGGGTCATAACCTGCAACCTAAATCTGCCCTCCCCCTCCCCCAGCTTTGAGGAGGCTCAAAACTTCCAGCGTATATAGGGTTAAGAATGATCTGGTTTATCTAGATGCACAAAAGTACGATTATTTACTTGATTTAAACATCGTATCATTTGTTAAAACGAAGTAGGAGCTACAGAGATTATATTTGTTGTCAGTTATTATAATGCAAAAATATTCCGCAATTAATCTGTTCGCTTCTGGAATAAGATCAATATCCACGAAACTAACGTTGTCATCATCTTACTATATTATGCGTAATTATTTGGAGATGAACAGAAAAGTATAAACATTTCAAGAAATAACCATTATCATCACTTATCATCAAAAGACTTCAGTAGATGAAGGATCAAACGCACATTTGTAAAAATTCGCTGAGCAAGGTTTGCTTTTGGCTTTACTCGAAGAAAGATAATTGCAAATAGAAGGAAATTAAGTAACTTTCCATGAATTTGTATTTTTCATTACTGGCAGCGATAGAATTCAACCACGTGACTTGTAGTTGGAGAGCATCTTTTGTTTACTACAGCATAAAGGGAAGTTTTATCATTGCATTAACATATTGCGGTGGGTTTGCCAGCATGTGAATTTCCTGAGACTACAAGCAAACACATAAATAATGAGACATTTCATGACTTTTGGTTAGTAATACACCCCACAAGTAGATTTCAAAGGCGGAAAACAACCAGGAAAAGATTGTAGAGATTTATCTCAGAGGTAGGTAATGTTATGCCAATGTACACCTTTGGTCATTTACATTATCCAATTCGAGTTGGATAATTGCTTGATTTGGGTTAGGTCATATGCAATTAAAAAGTTATGCCAATGTACACCTTTGGTGTCCGCTTTGTTGGAGTATATGAGCCAATATTTGTGATTTAGATCTCCAAACACATTGATGTTAGCAGACGGATGGTGGAGCAAGACGCTATCAATGTATTTTCGATGCCACAATGTCGATTACTTCAGAACCCTCGTCCTTGACCTATAGAGGAAGAAATTGTAACTAGTCGAGTAAAGAAGTGCTATTCGAAAGCACATATGTGGAGAGTTAGATTCTTTGAGAGAGATGTCACGGACACATGGTAGACCGTCTTTAACAGAAACTCCTAACCCATGCATGCTTTTGTGCAAGTGGTCATGCTTGGTTATTAATGAAGAGTAACCACTCAACTATGTTTTTTTTAGAGAGAACCAGCATGTCAGGAGGATTTGTTCTATTTTTTTATCTAGGATTTTCACGAACAGGTTTAGACAACATAATTGAGGATTGAAGAAAAGATAATCAGTTACAACTAACAATACTAGTCATTGAATGTGACTATTAGAATAGAGGATATAACTTAAATAAATGTATTTTCGTAACAAGATACATACTAATGGAATCAAAATGCCAAACCGGATATAACTATATGGAAGAACTCCGTGCACGACATTGCAATATAATTATACCGATACTTAACACTTGCTTATGGAATAGCCTCCTCTGCACGTTAAACAGAGATTTGGATTCCTGTACTATCAAGCGGAAATGCCAACTTAGAATGACATACATGCTAGTAACAATGTCCAAAATGGGCTGAGACAAAGCTCACTCTGTAGAGAGATCTACTCTGGACTAATATAAAAAGAAGGGGTGAGCAAGGCTACTCGAAACCATCAAAAGCAACAGTATTCCTTAAAGGTATATCTTGCTTAAAATCATTTCTACCCCTAAGGTTATCGAGACACCATCTCTAGGTGAATTGCCTTCACTGCAGCTTGCTTTCATTTTAGTAGATAATTCTGCGCCAGACACCATCTGGTATTGTTAGCTCGCGGATATCTTCATAATATATGGCAGTTTCTCTATACAAATGCTTTGTTTTTTTATGAAATTTGATATGAAATCCATTAAACGAGATTCTCATCAAAATTTACATTATTTGACAAATCTTTGGCCAAAAATTGAGATTCGTGATTAAACAGGATACTAATCTCAAATCTGATTTCAATCTAATTTTAGAGCTTTCTGGAAACTCTGTTGAAAATCCAAGTGTTATTCAAAGTTAATCTTCACTGGATGCCAACCCAGAACTTTGGTGCAATAGGTAATTCTCTCAGTTATATATAGAGCAGCTAAGTAATTGAAATATGTAGAAAAATATATATGCAGTTGTAACATGACAAAACGTTGCATACATGGCAAAACCTGACACAATAATAACAATTTTAGATACAACAGGCATCCTATATATTAATACGGTTGTTCGTAACTTTGACTTTTTAAAATACTGGGTTGGCATCCAGTGCGGAATAACGTTGTCACATAAACAACTGAGATTTTCAACAGAGTTTTTGGAGAACTCTGGTAGGACTTAGCAACTTAGAACTTAACTTTCATTTGAAAATCCTTTTTGTAAATATTTGGAGGATGAAGGATGTTTTTAAAGAGGCGGGGAAGCTAACTTTTGGCTAACACCTGATCCCAGACATTGAGAGACTCACTCTATAAGGGTATACTAGTTATGTAGAGTTAGTCTCTCACATGTTCCACCGCTGACCTATTCTGTGTTGATAGGCTGGAACTAATTAGGGTATTCTTTTTCCTTAAGATTTTACTCATGATATGTCAATCGGAAAACGAGTAGTCTTGTGGATAGCAATACAAGACGAGGAGTGCAGAAAGAGTAGTAAACTCTTTGTCAGTGTTAGTAACAGTTTTTAAAGATTGATCTTTGAGCATTGATTATTTCTTGTCTTATTATTACTGTTAACTACTATTATTAAAATTATTGAAAAGCTTAGCATGGAATGTAGGTATGTTGGTAATGTGAGAACTTACCAACAGGCTTTATCATATTGTCTGCAAGATTATATTTGTTTACTAAGCTGAGAGTCTGCAAATTCGAACAAACCATGTTTCCCTCAATGTCTGTCTGAAGGGTTTTCAAACTCTCATTTGAAAATCATTTTTGTAATTTGTGGAAGGCAGCGTATGTCTTTAAAGAAGCCGGGGTAACTGACTCTTGGCCAACACCTGATCTCAGACATTGAAAGACTCTCACTAGGTTTACTAGCGTAAACTAGCTATCCGGAGTTCTAGCACATGTTCCATCATGAATTTATGTTGATAGAGCACCAGAACTGATTTAGGTATTCTTCTTCTTTGCGATTTTACTCATGGCTATGTCAATCAGAAAACGAGTGGCGGTAATGTGAGAACTGATTAGCAATGAAGGTATGGTGGTAATGTGAGAGCTGATCAGCAATGAAGGTATGGTGGTAATGTGAGAGCTGATCAGCAATGAAGGTATCGTGGTAATGTGAGAGATAATCAGCAATGAAGGTATAGTGGTAATGTGAGAACTGATCAGCAGGCTTTATCATATTGGTTTTAAATGCTAGATTGTATTTGTTTACTAAGCTGAGAGTCTGAAAATTCGAATAAACCATGTTTCCCTGGATGTCTGTCCGCACTACTCCTCCGAAACCGCCGGACCGATTTCCCTGAAATTTGGCACTTTTGTTTAAAATCATTTGGCGCAACTTATAGGCAAAACACAAAATCGGTAATGCGCATCGCTGATTAGCTTCGCATATTTTTGGCATTTTTTTGAAGGTTTTTGGCCTATAAAGATTTTTATCGTTGTATGTTCTTGACTGAAATTTGGTATTCTACACCAAAATCACCTGGAGCACAAAATAATACAAATTGTTTTGAAACAATTACCTCGCTTATTCAGCTCGTTTATTTTCATGATTTTTGGAGGTGTTTCCGCCCAATAAAAGTAGAACCATTTTATATATTTCGCTAAAATTTGGTATTCTAAATCCAAATTGCCCGGAGCACGAATTGTTGTAATTTTTGGGAAAAAATACGCCTCACTTATTAGTCTTGCTTATTTTATTTTTTGTTGTGGCTTTTTTGAAGGTTTTTAAACGATAAAAGTAGAACCGTTTGGCATTACCCATCGAAATCATGGAGAAAAGAATTTGCCTCACTTATTTGACATGCCCATTTATATTCTTTTTAACCCTTTTTTAGATGAAGGGGAAAATTTACTTCCCTCCCCCTCCCCCTCTAGTCTTTTTTGAAATTAATTCCGAACGGGAAAAGATTTTAACCTCAAATTTCTGACTTTTAATATTTCTTTATTTTACACATTTAAACAATGGAAACAGGTATTTTGACACCTTTTGAAATTATAGTAACCAATACCTCAAATTTTGACAGGATAATGGCATTCCAGGAAAACATTAAAAAATATCAAAAAAAATATAATAAATGTTTGTTTACTCGCCCCAGGCCCCTTTATTTCTTTTCACTAACATAGCTGTAACGCTCGATAGATACATCGTAATGAACTGAAATTTTGTGTGCACTGCTAATTTGTACATTTAAGGAGCTGTACAAGATTTCAGTTCATTACGATCTTTCTATCGAGCGTTACAGCTATGTTAGTGAAAACAATTCAAGAGGCTTGGGGCGAGTAAACAAACATATATTATATTTTTTTAATGTTTCCCTGGATTGCCCTTATACTGTCCAAATTTGAGGTATTGGTTACTATAAGGTTGTCAGCATTTTTTCTAACTTGCTTATGACATCACAAGTTTACTAAAAATACTGTAGAAAATACTGACCAGTAATTTATTGACTAAAATTCAAATCACGACATCTCGAGAACTGAAAGAAATTAAAAGATAATGTTTGACATGAGAATCCCTTTAAATATATATATATATGTATATTTTTTGAATTAAGAGTGAGGAAAGCCGTTTAAAATCACGATTCACCCGCACAGACTAACACAAAAATAAACATATAATACACATAATATTCTTAGGACTCAAAATCTGAAATAATGACGAGTAAATTATTCAAATTCACAATTGTCATTCACAGTCGTCTGTGTTTATTCTGAACAGGCAATATTTATATGGCATATGCACTGAACAAATCTGACAGAGGAAGTCGGGGAAGTCTACAAGAGAACTCTAAGCTTTTGTCCATGCCACGAGATAGAAGAAACAACAACAAAAGGATAGGTAATAGAGGAACACGGATTGGAACAATTTTATCTTGTTGTTTTTTGCCTACCGGAGCAGAGAAATTTTAATTTTATCACTTCTTCAATTACTACGAATAGAAAAAGAAATAAAACTTTCAATTTTAAACCAGCTGCCTCCTAAGTGAACACCACGACCGAAAAGACGGAGCAGTACTGACTTAAAATTAATTGAAAGAACGAAAAAAGGTAAATAAACAAAAGTTGCTTAAAGCCGGTTTAAATCTTTGCTTTTCTGACAAAAGTGAAAGTTTAATTCAAACTTCCACCAGATAAATCACCTCACTTCGTTTCGCAGAGAAACTAAAGTAAAGGCGCGTTGTATTTCTTAGAATCTACAACCGATCGCATAAATTATAAGACATTTTATGAATTTCAACGTTGCAATACAAGCCACAAGTAAAACGTAAATACGGAAAATGACCACTGGACGTCCCTTGAGGTTTACCTCAGAGGTTTATCCGAGTACACTTAAGACTTGCAAACTAGTACCCAGTCTCTTGGAACATATTCAATTTTTTGTGTCTTTAGGTTTGCTACCGAAAATTTATGGCTTTTTATCTAATTGAAAATTCGGAATTTCTGCTTGAATTTTACTTTGTCTTAAATATTTGTGTGATTGCTTGTAGAACCAGCACTGACTGTAAAAATCAAAACACTCGTCAAGTTTTGGTATGTATCTAAGAGCCAACTCGACCTCAAACAATGTCTCAATTTCACTTACTGGTATCAGGTGTTAACGCGGTGCTGTATAAGCCGAATGGGCGTCATTCGTTGTAAAAATTCGTTGCGGAAAGAAGGAAGGAGACAGGATTGATAAACCAAACAATATCTGCTTTTAGCGATATTGAATAAATACATAAATAAAATTGATGTGTTAGTTAATATTATTTTGTGCCACTATATAATGCCACTTTAAGCACAAAATCTATTAAATTTGTTAAAATGTTTAACAATTTATTGTGCGGAATGTTTTAAAAGCAGAGGTAACATGTTTGCCTTAATTGTTTAGTTGCACATTTTATACTGGTAATGACGAATATTTTAAAGTCGCGTAATCACTTGTTTTGGCTAAAAAAATAAAAATTATCTTACCATTACTTTTCTCCCACTAGAGCTTCCCCGACTTCTGTATTTTTTTCAAACGTTAATTTCGCATGCACGTATCATAACGTATCGACACGGTAGCACACGATAAATAACCATGTCCATGCAAAGAAGGATATGGTGGGAACCTCACTGCCATAATCATACCTAGCATCGGAGACATAAACTCTGCCATTTGGTAGGAAATAGACATATAAGTATTTGTAGAAAGAAAAAGAGAACAAAATATTCCAAATATCACATTAGAAGATCCTTATAGAAGTCAAAGCACTCCCATAAACTGCGAAAGAAAATGGTATGTTTATCTTCGCTCCCATCGCCATTTTGCTCCTTTCTTTATGATCATTATCTCCTTTATCAAGATAACAAGAAGCCGAATCGGTTTGAAAAATCCCACCTTTCTGGATGCATATACCATTGAAAGATATTGCTGTAACTGGGTGAAACAAAATGTATATATAAAAAATAAAACAAGATCTTAAATTAATGTCAACCCAGCTATTGAAAAATGTAATTATTAAAGCCCAGTACGATATAAGCAGTGTTGGACACATTCCGATTTGGACCAGTTTCTAGAATACAAATGGGAATAGGCAGTGTATAACATTAAAATTGACATGCTGTTAACATAAAAGACAACTTTATTGAGGTTATACGTAGTACGTAGGATAAACAAATGAGACTGAAGTAACATCAGCCCATCCAATGTTCCACCACATTGAATATTCCCACACAATATACAATGTACAAGGTTATATATGCCAGGTTTTAATAGAAGCACATCTTGATCGGACCGAGAAATTGTGAAGATAACGTCACAGAATTTTGTAGCTACTTTGACAGGGAATAAACTTTTGCAGTATTTTCACTTATTTTTGTAAAAGTAAGTTCCCGTATCTAAAACCGAGTTTACTGTGAAAGTTAGTTCCCGCAAAAATATCCGAAATGTAGTGACTTGAAAGTTTATTCCTGCCCGAAAAAATATTCTTCAACGTTAATTACAAAATTTTCAGGACAATTATGTTTTGACCAAAAAATTTCGAACATTAATTTACAGACAAAATTTCAAAATTGTCACAAGTTTTTTGTAATTTGTACAATCTTTAGTAAAAAACTATCGTCCGCTTGTCTGAAAATAAAAACATCTGTAATTTTTTGTCTTTAGCGTAGGCAGCCTACGTTAAGGACAAAAAATTGCAGATGTTTTTATTTTAAGACAAGAAGAGACTAAACGCGAAAGTTAGTCTTGCAATAATGTTCTGCTCTCTACAAGGCAACAAGAGTTTCTTCCTGCAATAAGTACATTGATACAAAGACAATTTTTTCCGCAGAAACATTTTCGGTAGAGAACTTTATCTGAAAAACTTTCAGACAAAGCATATATTTTCCTGTTTTTATTTGTAAAAATTAGCTGTGTAATTCCTAAATGTATGTTTTTCATGATTTCACCTATGTTTCGGACAAAATTATTAAAAAAAATTGAAAAGATTTTCCATGATAACGTTTTCATTGTTAATGTACTCTATTTGATTTATTTGAAGTAACCAATAACTTAAACTTACATAGAATAGATTTATACAAAAAATAGTTACAAGTCAAATAATAAGAGTATATAACAACCTCGAACGAGGTTGAGTATATAATGGCAATACTTATTGTCTTATCATGGAGATCGTAACAGCGTAAAGCAGCTATTTAATTGTAACAGCGGAAAGCAGCTATTTAAATCCCGCTTCCGTAGGGAAGGGATTTCTTAAAACGGACGTCTGCGGCGGTCGCGGCGGCGGTCGGGGTGTTCAAACATCTTTTGTAATTTCCCGCAGGCATATATATATATCCTGCAGTAGCTGATAAGCCCGATTATTTTTCGATTAGACTTTACATTTCCCGATTCCGATTAGACTTACATTTCTCGTTATAACAGCTTACAAGAAAGTTACCTTTTTGTATTAATGGCAAAAAAGGGAAATAAGTGGCTGACATGGCTAATTTACGTATTTTAGTGCTCTCAATATGATAAATAGTTCTGTGAAAGCGAGGTTTCAATCCACCCATTACTTTCCGATTTGGAAATTTTCGAGACAAATCGGGGAAAACAAAACGTCAAAATAGGGCTTGTCTAAACATTCGAAATTAAAACAAAGTGAGAAGAGAGTGGCAGGACAGACGAGTGAGTGAAGATTGTTCTGTCTGGATGAAAGAAAGGTAAGAGATATGATTTTATTTATTAATCTGTGTCTAGATACTATTACTATTTGACTCAAAACACCTATTATGTGCTGACTATCTAGCTATCGAAATATTCTATCTAGATGTCTCCCTTATAAAGGTTTAAGAGTTAGCTACCTATGTAATTGAATAGTTGTAGCTGTAGTCATTGAAATTTCAAAATAAAAAGAGATGTGAGGTGTTTTGTGAGGGGTGGATAGCTATCTCTCTCTATATATATACTTATAGCTAGCTAGGTTCTGACGGTGCTTTTTACTAGTCACTATATATATATAACCAAAGTGTTTGTCAAATGTCTGGCAATTTGTCCTACTTTAGGATCAGAAAGTTTAGCAAGCAGAAAGTTTCGCGAGGTCAAAAAATCGCGACATATGGCATGCCTTGCCTACCAAAACAATTAATACGCTGATCCGAATGAGGAAGAAATTCTTGGATGTTTTGTATAACATAGATCGAGAATGATTTGACAAGTGCATATTCTAGTAACGCTAATACATTTATGGCAAATAGAAAGAGACCTGGACCAGAAATGTCAAAAAGAAACACAGAAGCAACTGGATACTAGGGCCATGTTAAGGAAATAGTGAAATGTTGTAATATTTAAAAAAGAAACAAAAAATGCGAATAGCTTATTTCGTATTTTTTGCAGAACAACTTTCGCGAATGGCTATTTTGATATTTTTGCGAGCATAAACTTTCGCGACTTAGTCTATTTGAATTTTTTTGTAGAAACGAAAGTCGCGGAAGTTTCTGATCCTATAAAGTATTTGACTGCCTGGCCTAACCCTTACCGCTCTGTAAATAAGAGAAAGAATCAACGCCTTTGCCAGACAGTTAGCTCAACAATTTAAAAAACTTCATCTTTAAGGTAAAATTGGATATGCCGATATCAAAATGTTGTGTCGCAGTATTTTTAGGCATTCATTCTGAGTGGGAGAAGTACTTTTTCATCAGGGATGGTTATTTCAAATTT
>JAULBZ010007923.1:0-11107 GCA_032360805.1 Neoturris breviconis | reverse complement strand
CAAAATTAATTAAAAAAAAATTGTCTTTAAAGTTTCTTATTTATTAACATAGATGTCTAAAAACATAACGATACGTGCCAATTGCGTTATTTGTATGAATATTTCCTGTTATTTATACTTTTTTTTACTAATTACTAAAACCTCCTTAACTATATGGAGTATCAATATCATCCTCGAACTTTGTCATTACATTTAACTTTCTATAGTAACGAAGCATATCCGACCAATCAGACTGGACAACCAAAATATATTTTGCTATTCAAGAAACAACCAAAATATGTTTTGCTATTCAAGAATCCATCAACTTTTAACTCGTACCCAAAAAAATTGTCCTCACTTTCTGTTAGGTTAAACATTTTGTTTACACATATCCAACTTTAATGATTCCCTGGCAATATATTTTATTTCTTTTATAGCATGTTAATATAAAAAATGATGGATGACCAAGACAAATTGAATGTAAATACATGGAGGGTTGATGATTTAGATGGTGGGCTCGCCGTCGGTTTATCTAATCTTCATGGACTTGGCACCCAAGAACTTATGGATGAACATTCTACAACACCTGCTTATGATATGACGTAAGATTACTCATCCTTCACGATTTGAAATTGATTGGTTTCTTCATTGCAACTAAACCAATCAATTACAAGGTCATTAACTCAGCATTCTGTAAATTTATAAATATCTGCAATGAAGAGTACTAAGACGATCAGTGATGGTGGAGGGATGTAAGAGCAAATAATTACTGTGGAGGAGGGATTTTTAGCACAACTTCAGGTGGAACTATAAGACTGCTAATTGCAAGTTTTTTGATGTAACAATATACGAATTCATAGTATACACTTCAGAGATTATAAGTTTCAATACTTCCACAAGATTCGTTAATATGCTCTGATTCAACATACATAGATTGGATGTAGCCTCCAGCTCTTTTGGAAGATTTGTAATTAAAATTTCTTTATAAACCATAATACTGTAAGAAACAAATAAACTTATGAAATTAATTAGATGCTACGATGATATCATTTTATTCACTTCAAACACCCACCCTCTACTAAGTACCTCTCCATTCAATTACTGTAGGTGCCTCTCTTAAAATCTCTTGATATAATAAAGGTTGAATAAGTGTCCCCCTAAATAAGGACCCTCCGGGAAAAAAAATCTTGAAGATTTTACTTTTTAATTCTTATGTTAGTGCAGGAATTATGAATGACCTGTGTTCATTACATAATTGTCATATTCAGGGCTCTTACCTAGCGTCTTCTTAATAAGTCTTAAAAATATTTTCTTTATGTGATACTTCCATATGAATTGACATTTTATTTGTTTAGTGAGGTTCTTCAGCTACAGATGTTTAAAGAGGAAAATTTAGAAAGTAGTGATCTGTTACAATCTCTTAATAACTCGTTACAAGAATCTCTTGATAATGTATCATTACAACAAAACTCATATTTACAATCTATGGATACAATACATGATGACACATCGTTAAGTATCAATCATATAACGACATTTAATGATGGAAAATTGTAAGACATTTTACGTTACAGCGCTCTAAATAAGAACACTGATTCTGTAAATTTTTTTGTAAATTTTTTTTTTTTTAGATAATCATTGCGGAGGAGGCATTTTATTTTTTGAGATTAGAGATTGATTTATTGTTTTGAACTCAGAAAAGGCTTTGCATCACGCTTTCTGTGATTACAGACTGTGATCACAAATCTGTACGGAAGTGTGTTAGTTCGGTACGAAGAAACTAATCTATTGCAAGATCATTGACTCAGTACCCTTCTCAATAGATTTTATTTTTGAGATAGTGTATGTATTGATCAAATAAAATAACACCTGCACACAGTCTTTGGTAGCATAAAATTTTTCACTGTGTGTATTATCACATAAAATATGACACAAATTTGAAAGTCTTACTCTAATATATGTATGTATCTAAGATGTCAAGTCCCTATTTATGCTAGCTAATTTATACTCTTGTTTCGAACATTTTCCCCTTTCAAACAGTTTTGGCAAAAATAGCATCATTTAGTTGTAACATTGTAAACGTTTATAAAGTATATATAATTTGCAAACACTGATATACTGTTTGGGACGATATTTATCTTTAAATGCTGAACCAATGAAATCATTACAAAATTATCTATAATCTATATATTTCCAGCATATTGAGACATATGGAAGAAAAGCCACCACCAATAGAGTAAGTGTCATTTATTTATACTCACAAGTCTCAAAATAATAATCCGATCTGTGGAGGAGTGTTTTTACTACAGTTTTCAGCTTCTTACCTGAAAACTATACTCAAAAAACACTCCTCCACAGGTAAGGCCCAACATTTCAAATGTTTTAAGAACTACAATGCAGTAAATAATGTTGAAATTGATTGGTTGCATTCTAAGGAAACTGCTAATCAATATTGATAATTATTGTTTTACACTCTCCCTCTTAGATATTTAATTACTTTAAAAGCACCTACAGCACCTGGTAGAAAATTGATTGAACAAACGTTAACTTGGTTGAATCAAGGTAAAATGATTTTCTTGACCATTTTTTAATTGTTATCTTTAGGCCTCTGAATTCACATCAGCATTCCCCAGTTAAGGAGCATCTATGGCGCTCCTCGTTGCTTGTATCTCAGATTTATTGTAAGATAATCATGGCTGAATTTAACTGGAATAGGATTGAACCATGAGTGATCCGTTTTCTGTTTCTGCAACCTTAATAAATAATGGCATCCTTTATGTAAATAATGTAACTATTACTCATTGGTTTTTTAGACTAGCTTGTATCATTTATTATTGACATTATTGTATTCTTCAGGCCAATCATATGAAATAATCCTTCAATCTAGTAACAAAGACGAATGCTCACAAGGAAGCTCAATTAAGGTACTTTATACTTTTCTTATACCAAAGAAAGTATATGCATTTACTTAATGCAACATTTTATAACAATTTTCACAAGTAATTCAATTTGTTTAATATTTTGCCTTTGAAATTTGGAATAAGAAGAATAAATAATCATATGGATGAGTGATTTTGGAGATAAGCTTTGTAAGATAAGCTTTGTAAGATAAATAATGTTTCTTAATTTACTTCTCTTTCAGTCAATTGTTAGTATTGGGTTTCAAGAAAGACAACATCAATATTTTGAATATGAAAAGTATGATGAATGGGTTTTAAATAGACCAAATGAGAAAATGATAGAGCTAGGTAAGCCTTTACTTGAAGTTCTATAGGGGAGAAATATTTTTGTGAGATCCAAATAGTACTCACAATATGCTCAAAAACCCTCCTCCACAGTGGTTAATTGTTGTTATTTCGACCAGTGAAACTTGCTTAAGCCAACCTTTCACCCTAAACGAGCTTGTAATTGATTAATTTATTCAGTACGAAGAAACCAATCAAATGCAAGCTTGTTGAGGGTGAAACTCGTTTAGGAGTCTATGTAAAGGTTGACTTAATTAATTTCTTAGACGTTCCAATGTGTTTGGGAGTACACAATCCCACCCATATCGGTCCATATACTAATGAAATGGAATTTCAATGGGATCCATCTGATGAAGCAAGACTCTTTGTGAAGGTAAGAAGTTTTTTCTTGTTAGCAAAAAGAATATATTGGCCAAATAAGACAGGGTTTAAAATATACCAATTTATTATTTTTAAAGAAGGGCCAACAAACTAGCAATACAACTGGAAGACCCCCTGTCACACATTGTTATTTAAAATGTCTGAACCATAAAGCAATAGAGCTGAAACGTTCTGACTTTTTGAAACTATCTATGAGACACAAATTGTAAACATTTTAGCTTCATTACGTAAACAGATCAGAAAATATGGGTCATAACCTGAGACCATCTATTTCTACATGTGGAAATCCTATATAAATCACCAAAACGTTATTTCGCAATAATTTGTATTTGGTTAATACTTATAATATGAAACTTGGTCAGATTACATATAATTACAAAAGAAATGTTTCTGAAAATTTTGGTCACATGACTAACCAGTTTTCCTCTATTTTTCAAAATTTTAAAAATCAGATTTTTTTCGGATTTTCGGATGATAATTTTCGGATTTTGCAATGTTGTTGTTAAAAAAGTTATGAAGTGGGGAGGAATCAAGCATTACTCCTACACAGTGGTTATTTTACTCTATGCACTGTGTATTCCACCAATCAGAATGTAGATCACGGATTGTTATTTGTTTAGGTTAATTGCTTAAGTTCTGAATTCACTAAAGGAAAGGTAATTGTTTACTGTACATTTCATTTCAGTTATTGTGGAGTGGTCAAAATAAATAATCGCTGTGGTGGAGCAATTTGTGACCATAGCCTCAGGCTGTGTATGCTCAAAAATCTCTCTTCCACAGTGATTATTTGCTCTTACAGTATTCCAAACCACTCGAACCACTTGACCTAACTGATAATTATTACTAGTTTATCTAGAATTACTAAGTTTGTATCTAATAATTGCCATATGAGGTGTCATTTGTATGAATTGCATTTCCTTATCTCTTACCCTAAAGGTATTAACTATAGTGGTTACTCACTTTCACGAGTCTGTAATGTTTTGATGCTTTGAAAGTGTTTGTTTTATTATCAATAGCTTGAAAGGTTTAAATAATGTAGAATCAATAAACCCTACTTGAAAATCCCCTATAAGTTTACAAATTGGAAGCTTTCGTAGTTTCACATGTATGATTATTCATATTATTCATGAAGATTGTAAAATTCTCAGTTTGTTGAAATAGTAGCATCTTTACAATGGTATCCATAATAATTTGTTTTTAGGGTGAAAGTGGTGTTCCTCTTCGGTTACAAATTGAAGTTTTAGAAACACAACTAACAGATCAATCAAGTTATGCTGCAGGGTGTCAAGTGAAAGTATTTCGGGTAAGGTTACTTTAGTTTTCTTGAAGTATAATCTGCTCACAAGTGCCTTCTCCTATTTATTCTATTATAAACTCATTGAAAAATTATTTATGCAGTAGTATAGTACAGTAATCCTTCTAGAACTTCTGTATATTATGTCCTAAAACTTATGCATCTTACAACAGATATTAGCTTTAACTTGTCACTTCATTCATTTGGAAATACAATTCTTGTAAAAAGTCTACATTCAGGGCTCGAAATAACAGTCGGCTGTTATTTCTGTACATTTATAATAAAACCTTAAAAAATAGAGTATAACTACTACTTATTTATATACATGTCCATATTTATTTTAGGCAAAAGGAGCAAACAGAAAATTGAAGCTTGGTCGAGAAAAACATGAAAGCTTATCAAGAGAAGAAGCTGTAAGTTTTCAACAAAATCTTCTTGAGAAAGCGTTAAATTAATGAATTTGTAGTTGATCAAGCCTCAAGCCTTCTTGATAACTACACATACGGTTTATGGTTAAAGGTGTTTTGACTTTATGGTTAAAGAAAAAAGCAAGTTGTAAAGCAAATAACCACTGTGGAGAGCAGAGCTTCAAACTTGATTGTTGTTTAGTCAAAATTAAAAACATGAAGTAGTATTTTATGAAAGCAGGAAATGGGCAAAGCTATAATTTCGGAATATCAAGACAATAAAATCAAATTATAAGATGATCTTTTTCATTTGCTGGTAATGAAAGAGACGAGGTAGTTACAAGAGTGGTAGTTGATGAATGTGTTGTATTTGTCTATTGATTTGGAGGAAGCTTTGAAAAGGTGTTGAGATGGTGAAGTAGACTATGATGGTTGCTGATCAATATTTAGTAACATTATGTTGTGTGACCTTGGAATTATTTTCTTTTTGTTCTGTCAGTTATTTGTATTTGTTGACCTTTGCTCTTAGTGCAGGATGACCTTGCATTTATTGCAGGAAGTATTGAAGGGGTTATTGAAAGTTAAAGAGTTTTAAGGAGAGAATGAAGTTCAAAGGTTATTTAAAGGAAATAAAAATTTAATAAAGACGTTCCCGAGAAGTTTCTGTGATTAAGGTTAGACAAAACAAGCCAAACGTTTTATATTATCGTATTCATACAAGGTTTTCTGGGTCCAGTTGTCCAAAAGACAATTAGTTTAATCCTAGAATCATAACATTTGTTTGGTAGAAAGTAGTTTTAATCAACCAATCATTGTTCAGCGTTAATCGGCTAACTGGGCCCTGTTGTATTACTTTGATGAATGTTTTAATCTTCTCGGGTGCATATTTTCATGAATCAACTGTTGCCACATTTTGTGAATACGCATTAAAATGATCATCAACTTTCACAGATTTAGGATAGTAAATTTATTCCATTTGTTAATAAATCTTTTGAAATAAGTATTTTTCCAATGGAAAATCATATGATTTTGTGATCAATGATCTTATTTCTCCGTACAACCTTCAGTACAGATGTTTTTGTTAAATATGTTCAAAATTATTTATTTTAAACGTACCAAAATGTTGCATTTAGAGCAAATTGTGGAGATGGTTCCAAAATTTACTGTCATATTTTTATAAATCTGGATACTTTGTCAAATTTTACTTTCTTAAAGCACAAAAATTCTGTGAATGTAAATATAATCGACATTACTCTTTTTACATAACAACATGAATGAGAGTAGTGTTCGAATAAAGAGCAAATAATCACTGTGGAAGAGTGATTTTTGAGCATATATAGACTGTAATCTCTAATATCTGTCACAGTGATACTTTAAGTAATGCGATAAATGATATATATGACGTAAGAAGTTAGAGTTCGTGATAAAAGTGAATTCTTTTTATCAGGATTACTCCATGGCTTACTTGAAACAAATAATCGCTGTGGAGGAGTTATTGTTGAGCATAGTATCGGGCTTCAAAGCTTGATGTTATACTATAAAGTTTCTCCTCTGCAGTGATTATATATTCTAATTTCAAGCACTGAGATGGAAGCTGTATTTGTATCTAACGAATTCCAAATAAAGCCATTACATCGGTGGAGAGCGACGTCACGTAACAGGTAACATCGCTTTCAACCAATGTAACGGCTTCATTTAAAATTTGTTCGAACGAATTAGCCTAGTGTAAACCCACCTTTATATTTTACTAGATTCAGTTACAACAATCACAAGATTTTACTGTATTTAAAAAGGTACAAACTTTCAGAATGGAATGGAAAACAAATAATCAATCTCATCAACCATATCCATGTTTACACCGTTTTTTTACCTGGAGGAGTAATTTTTGTGCATAGATTCAGACTTAGGCAGCCTTTACGTGGACCCCTAAGTGAGTTTCTCCCTAAACGAGTTTACAATTGATTGGTTTCTTTGGTACGAAGAAATCAGTTACAAAATCGTTTAGAGTGAAACTGATTTAGGGTTCATGTAAAGGCTGCTTTACATGATACTCGAGAGTGTTGCTCAAAATCTTGAATCCCATTTCACCAAACAAACCATAGCAATCATTCAATAAATTTGGAAATTTGTTCTAAACCACATACCTGAGCATACTCTATAAGAATAAAAGAGTCAACGATCTTGCAATTGCTTCATTCGTACCAAAGCAACCAATCCATTGCAAGCTCGTAGACATAACACCCTTCTGTGTAGTTTCAATTTTCTTGAACTCGGTTATATTAGTTTCCTCAAAGCAGCAGAGAAGAGTACTGAGCCAATGATCTTGCAGGTTTTTCGCTACGAATAAACCAATCCATTACAAGTTCATTCATAACATAACACCCTTCTTCGTAGTTTCAATTTTGTTGGATTTAGTTTCTTTAAACCTAACAAAAACTTGCTTTTCGAACAACATTTTGAGATGACTCGGTAACCACTCATTTCCACCTGTTTATTAATTTGTTTATTGTATGTTTAGCTTGATGAGAGTGAAAGGCTTCGACGAAAGACCTCTGATACACCGATCAAAACAGAAATGACAATGTGTGGTTTCTCTCCTACGTACGTCACTTTTTTTGGAATGATTCTATATTTTGTTCTTATTTATCACCCATTAAAATCTCACACATCTGAGATGTCAACATTTTGTGTGATATTTTACTAAAATGTGTTCTGATTTGCTTTCTTAAAGGCTTTCTTTCTCATTATCAACTCAATAGACATACTAAAATCTCTTCATTGTTGACATGCATGAAACCATGGTGAGCCTGGTACCTGGTAAATAGCCGATCAATTTCAAGCTGATCCTTCACAAATATTATAATTTCTTAGACAGCTGAGTCAATTGACAATCGTCAACAGTAACAATAGCAATATGCAATCACCGAACTCAGGCTATATTATGACACCGACACCAGTCTATATATCAACAACAACAGATTCAAACACGGTAGGCTAACAATTAAATATTCCACCATTCAACAACTGCACTTTAAACTTTTCTAGATCTATTACAGGTTCAACAACATATCTGCAGTGCCAAGCCTCAAAATAATTGACAGACATCACATGTGGAAGAGTGTATTTTGAGTATAGTTTTCAACTGCAAACCTGTGCACTATTATATTCTAGATATGCTACATTGTTTAAAGTGTAAAAAGAGAACTCGAGTTGTCTACATTTATCATTAAAATGTTTTAATACGAGCAACCTCATCCCTCAATTTTTTTTATATACAAAGGCACTCTCGATTTTATATTGTATTTTTTTAGAATTTAAGTGCAAACTGTGACGTTGAAGAAACTCAATCATGGCTAAGCTACAATCGATTTCATAATTATCTCAAATGTTTCTCAAACTTTACAGGTAGTAATATTGATGAATCATCCTACACATTACTTAAATACATGAATATAACTACCGGACATCACCTGTGGAGGAGTGTTTTTTGAGTATAGTGTTCAGCTTGAGTACTACTGTCTTAAACCTTAAAATATAGGTTGAGAATCTTTATTTTTAGCGGTTTATGCATTCTTACAGGATGAAGATATCTTTTTGTCATTATGCGTTCTTACAGGATGAAATTTTTATTGCATTGTCGTTATAGGTGCAGATTTACTTCGATTAAGTCGCAGTGATCTGATTCAGTTGTGCGGACCTGCAGATGGAATAAGATTGAATAATTGTTTGCAAGCACGGTAAAATTTTAAAAACATATATTTTATACAGTTCTTTTAAGATGTTTCTTATCTTTTAAAAATCACAGTATGCTTTGTAGTTTGAAAATATGTTCAAAATTTACTCTACACTCATTATTTGCTCTTTGACCACCGAAATATCTCAGTGGGCAAAAGCTTGTTAAAAGTCCGCAGTAAATACGCTAGAACAACGACGAACGAATGTTCTAGCGTCTTTACTGCGGACTTTGAACAAGTTTTTGCACACTGAAATATCAATGGATATGAGCGAATATTTTATGTGGAGGAGAGGTTTTTTAGCATACCTTTCCACTCCTCCACAGTGATTATTTATTTGCTCATATTTGGACCACTGTGTAGCTACTGTATTTATTTTTTAGAGCAAGTCGCCCTTTACTTACAATGTATGTTTCACCAGAATGGCATCAAGAATCTGAAACTGGCATGAGAGAATATCACGCCATGTTTTTGGAACAACTTACTGTTGAAGATTTGAAAAGAAAACTTGCAAAGAAATGTGGTGTAGAAGAACACGAAATTATTGCAATTCTAAAGTAAGCAGTGGTTTAGATAATAGCAAATAATCACCATGGAGGAGATATATTTAAGCATAGCTTCTGGCTAAAAAACTTATATTCAAAAACTCTTCCACATGGATTATTAGTTCTATTCTCAAAAGCTTAAAAATGTGTAAAAGATGCAGGGTCTTACACTTTTGTATTACAATAGCAGCAGCAGCAAATGTCGTCGTGACAATATTTGGGCTCAATCGACAAAGTTCTTCTTCTGACCAAATTTTGTCACTGACCAATTTTTTTGTTTTCTTAAAATCTTTGTAATCGTGTAAATCAGGATTCTTCTGCAACAAAATATCGTCACAATAGTAATAAAGTTCAGGGGTTTTGTTGTTGTTGTTGTTGTTTTTTTGTATTTGTGTTGTCGTTCGTGAACAAAATCTATAAACTAAACATTTAACTATTTACATTTGTTTCTTCTCAACAACAAGTAGCTACTGAGTACTGAGTCAATGACCTTGCGTTAGATTGGTTTCTTCGTACCCAAGAAATCAATTTATTGCGAGCTCTTGGATAATTGTCGGGCATCACACGTGGAGAAGTGTTTTTTTTATATTTTCAGCTTTAAGGATGAAACTATACTCAACAAATACTCCTCCATGGGTGATATTCAACAGTTGTTTTCGGGTTTGATTGTGCAATAATTTATTTTACCGAATTTACCAAAATTTTAAGTGTTTTAAATGTACTAAAAAAAGTTGTTACGAATTTTTGAGATGTTTTCAAAACATTGATTTTCTTGTTGTGTTTTGATTTTAGACAAGGACCAACTGGCATCCACATACATGTTGATGACGAGGTAAATAATACATACAGAATTAAGCATGAAAATATCTGTTGGAGAACACCCATGGAGGAGTGTTTTTTCAGTATAGATTTCAGTTTTACAGCTTAAAACTATACTCAATAAGCACTCCTCCACAGGTGCAATCCGACTTGTAGAATCATTTCAGAAATTCCCTTTTGGCACGCGACGTCTTATCGACATCGAAAAGACGTGTTTTTGACATCGTGTCGAAAGAAAAGAAAGTTCCAATGCCTCAAACGCGAAATGAATTATAAAATATGACATTATACACTAGCAAGGTATATCAATAACGTATTAAAATCATCTTTATTACAAAGAGATCAATCAGATGTATGAGCTTAGGTAATAATTATATGATGATGCTCCTTTAGGTTGTTCGAAATTTTGTTGAGGAAGCTCATCATGTTGTAGAAATTATAAAAGGTAAGTATTTTTCACACAATCAACTGATCACTATACTCTTCCACGCTTTTTCTTTTTTATGCTTAACAGTGATCGTAATAAGAGCAAATAATAATTGTGGAGGAGAGATTTTTGAGCATAGCTGCTTTACTCAAAAATCTCTCCTCCACAGTGATTATTTACTCGTATTTCAACGACTGCTTAATTGTTAAATAAATACTGAACCTTCAAAAACAAAATTTATTATTTTGTATTTTTCTACGCCTTCTAATCGATTTT
>JAULBZ010007922.1:0-11107 GCA_032360805.1 Neoturris breviconis | reverse complement strand
AACGGGGTAATTAACGGGGTTTGTATTTCATAATAAGATTCTATTGGGGGGTTAAAAAAAATTAAAATTGCAAATTTGTAAGTGGAAACATTAGATACATACATTTCAAGAAAACTTTAAAGTTATGCCAATACATGTATTATTATTTTTCCTTTCTCAAATTAATCTCGTACTTTTTTGCGGCAGATAATGCCGCAAATGTGAGTTACCCGAATCGTAAACTAGAGAAGTCGTTTGCTGAAAACGCGTGGAAGAGAGCAAACATGGCGAAAAAACGAGAGAGAAGAAGCGAAATAAACGACTAGTAAATCATGCCAATCACATTTCTACTTTGTGTATTTGCCTCTAATACGTAAACAAAGTTTACAAACGAGGGTCGTGTTATTATCGGACCGTACAGCAATAATTTACCCAGTTGGTAAGAATTAAAAGGAGTAGTAAGGTATTGACGGCCCAGATTATATGAGATAAAGAAATGGGCAAAATAATTATTCTTAAATGTCACATTTTGTTATATTCATCGAATATTTTCTCGAAGTAAATGTCGAAAATATGTGAAAATGTCATGTCTATTCTACAATTTACCGAAAATATCGTACTTCCGAAATCAGATAATATCGACAATCTCACTTTTTGTGCAGTGTTAATTTTCATTGGCCATTCATTAATTTTTCATCTGCTAAATCTTGATCATGAATGTTTTTTCATTGCTTTTTTATTGTGTCGCAATATTTTGTTCCCAATGACTATTTATCATGACCTAAATTAAGCAAAGAAAACGAATTTATTGGCATACTCATTGGTTTTTGTTAATTGTTTGTTTATTGACAAGTAGGAGACATATAATCGATTTGATTTGTCATAGCTAGCATTATAAGACCTTGCGTTCCACTAATTTAAAGTTAATAACGGGTCATTACGGGTCATAAAATGATCATAAACAATTTTAGAGCATAAAAATTGGCTCCGATTAATTTATTTAAATTTTTATTGCGTTTATATTGATTTTAATTATCGCTAATATTGTTCAATTAAGAAACCGCGTAATTAGCTAGAAACAAGGAACGAAACATTTTGTAGTAGCTATTTTATTTGTTTGTTTGTTTGTTTGTTTGTTTGTTTGTTTGTTTGTTTGTTTGTTTGTTTGTTTGTTTGTTTATCAAGTATCTTATACAAAAACACGAATAAGTCTATGGGCCTATATTCAATTTTTGATGTATTATGTCATACCGCCAAATTTGTATTTTCGTGTATGGAGGCAAGAAATATTTCTCCTCCCAATTTATTTGTTTTGAAAATTTAGTAAGTTTATAGTTTATACGATAATATATTTTTTCATGGGGATTTATTTTCGCAGTTGAAGCTCAAAAATATTTTTCGTCTGGACTTAATTTTGGAAAGAGGACTACAAAATCTTCTCCACACAATACTTGTCGCAATAAAGTTTTTTCGTGCACGTATTTTTCCACATAAGAACAAGTAAAATTCGTTTAAGAATCAACATTCTTAATTTCTAACAAATTTGAGGCTCGAATATTCTTAAATATGTTCTTAATGACGTTTTTGACAGGAACTCATGTTATTATCATGGATAAATTCGGTTCTATAATTCGAAAATTTTGTAAATCGACCTTTTTAGAGTTTGAATGATAGAGAATTAACTGTATTTTAAACGGAAGTATTGTCCCAATTATTAAACAGAGCTTAACAACCATTTATTTAATGGTCGAGCACGAAGAGATAGACTTTCAGAGATTATCGATACTTATTGATAGCATAAGGAGGCTCTACTCTGCAGTAAAACGGGGAGACGTACCCCCCCCCCTCCTCCCCCTCCCCCTCCCCCCCACATACCCGCTTATTAACGTTTAGGAAATCAACATAAAACATAAAACTGTCAAACTGTCAAATATTTATCTTAGGAGGATTAATTATATTAGAATGAGTTATTTCTCGATGTAGAATTCTACGAGTACGTACTATGGGCGGAGGTGTTGGAGAGAGCGTTTATTAATTTGTGGAGAAAAGAATTATAATCCCCCCGCTGCACAAACCCAGAAAGTTCCATTGTTACAATTTTTATTTAGTAACTATAGAAGATTTCCACCCCCTCTTTCCGATTATTGCAACCATCCCAAATTTCTACACCCCCTCTTCTCCCCACTTCTTCCATATCCAATTTATTCGATAATCCGGAGTAGGACGTTAGATTTTATGACCAGAAATTCCTAATTAATCCTAATCGTTATTCGTAAGAGAATGCGAGGTTTGATTTCCTGGTAGTCTCACTCTTAGTGATCCCTAGAAGAGGAAATGATATATGGAAATGATATTTATTCTTTCATGTTTAATTGTTTTGTACACGTTCTTAATCTATTTTGTCTATTTCATTCCGTGCAAAATTTAAACGTTATCCGCTCTTTTCAACTTGAAATTTGCAAGGTCAAAGTACAAAAGCAATTTTCACTAGTGATATTACGGATTAATTTCATTCCGAAATAAAACGCCAGTTTAACCAAAATTACAAAACGTTTGATTAAAATAATTGTTGAAATTATATAGTATATTGTATTATGGTCAAATCATCTATGTACTTATAATTATTCCACAACGAGTAAGAGTACTTATCTAAATAAAACACACCTTTATTTATTCTACATTATATGGTCTAGATGTCAAGAAAATCAACATCCAATCAAAAGTAACACACTGAACATTTAGGTTCAATTATCGAGTAGTACTTAGAATCACGGAATCATATTTACTAGCTATACACAGGTTATTTGAGTTATAATTAGATGAAGCTAGACACAGGTTATTTGATAGTTGTAATCAAGGAAGTTCCTTGTTGTAATTAGATGAAAAACATTACAAATTGTTAGGTAAGATTTACTGGATATCTTCATATTGTCATGGCAACAACACACAGTCCTTATGGTTTATTTCTACTAAGTGAAAAGAAGACATTGGTAGAATAAATGGTGTGACGTCGATTTTTACCAATGAAATGTCCGATTCTCTACCTTTAAAATTTTCAGTATTTTGATGTTTAGGTCACGTGCACTGATATACACGTGGACTTTGTAATGTAATACGTGCATTAATTCAGACAAATCTGAAAAATAAAGAGAGAGAGATCGAAGAAATTCCACAAGATTAGTTTAATTAATTGTATACATTTTTGTGGATCGATAAACAAACAAGTGTTATAGACAGAAGAGAAGAGTATGTATGTATCTTTCTCTAACATATTGAAGGGACGTGAATATATTGAAAAAATGCGGGAGAATTTTAAGTTTAGAGGATGAGTAACTAATTATTTATTTCTACTCCAGTTTTTCAAACTACCCAGAAATCAAACTAAACAATGCGTAAAATTTGTGCAAAACACTGAAAACTCTTTCAATAAATGGTAGTTACTCTCAATACCGAGGTTTAGCAAACACATTTCGAGATTACGTCTAGGCCGAGATTACGTTGTGGAGCCTGGCTCTAGTCATGGTGATTCCCTAATCTCTTCGTATTCTCCAAATCGGCTTGTGAAGAATACGTTAAATATTGTTTTTATCGTAATCTTAAAATACAGACCTATTGAGTTCTTTTCACTAAGAGCAGGCAATCTGAGGAAGATACGTTCTAACAACATTGCAGTGTCTTCCCGAAATTCCGGCGGCGATTCCAAACAAATATGGCTGCTTCGTAGCGCTTAGTAAAAGTTTGCTAAACTTGCATTTCGAGATTACGTTGGAAGAATACGTAAACATTGGTGGTACCGTGGACGACGGAGGGTTAGATTGTGGATGATGGATTTACTCAATGCCACGAAGAAGTGTAGCTGGCTTAGTTGACTGACACAACGAAGGAGGGTAGATAGCACAGTTAACTGACACAACGAAGGAGGGTAGCTAGCTCAGTTATCTGACACAACGAAGAAGGGTACCTAGCACAGTTAACTGACACAACAAAAAAAGGTAGCTAGATTAGTTAACTGACACAACGAAGAAAGATAGCTTGCTCTGTTAACTGTCACAACAAAGAAATTTAGCTAGCTCTGTTAACTGTCACATCAAAAAAATGTAGCTAGCTTAGTTAACGGACAAAAAAAGATGGGTAGCTAGCTCTGTTAATTGACGCAACGAAGAAGGGTAGCTAGCTTCTTTAACTGATACAACGAAGAAGGATAGCTTACTCTGTTAACTGACAGAACGAAGAAGGGTAGCTAGTTCTGTTAACTGACACAATGAAGAAGTGCAGCTAGCTTAGTTAACTGGCATAACAAAGAAAGGAAGCTAGCTTAGTTAACTGACACAGCAAAGAACGGTAGCTAGCTCTGTTAACTGACAGAACGTAGAAGGGTAGCTAGCTCTGTTAACTGACGCAACAAAAAAGAGTAGCTAACTCTGTTAACTGACAGAACAAAGTAATGTAGTTCGCTTAGATAACTGACACCACGACGAAGGGTACCTAACGTAGTTGACTGAAACAACAAAGAAGGATAGCTAGCGTAGTTAACTGACACAACGAAGAAGGATAGCTAGCTTAATTAACTGACATAACAAAGATGGGTAGCTAGCTTAATTAACTGATACAAAAAAGAAATGTAGCTAGCTTAGTCAACTGACACAACGAAGAAGGGTACATAGCTTAGTTAACTGACAGAGCGAAAAAGAAGAGCTAGCTTAGTTAACTGACATAACGAAGAAGGGTACCTAGCTTCGTTAACTGATACAACGAAGAAGGGTAGCTAGCTCCGTTACCTCAGACAACAAAGAAATGCAGCTAGCTTAGTTAATTGACCCAACAAAGATGGGTAGCAAGCTCTGTTAACTGATACAACGAAGAAGGGTAGCAAGCTCAGTTAACTGACACAACAAAGAAATGTAGGTAGCTTAGTTAACTGACCTAACGAAGAAGAGTACCTACCTTTATTTAATTGACACAACGAAGAAGGGTAGCTACCTCTGTTAACTGACACAACAAAGAAATGTAGCTAGCTTAGTTAACTGACACAACGAAGAAGGGTAGCTACAATCACTCACGTAAATATTGAGACAAGGTGAAATTTTTGCAAAAATTCCGAATTTCAAGTTAGGCAAAAAGACTTAAATTTCGATTATCAAAACGAACGGCACAGAAATTCTCTTTTGTACCGAGAGCCTGGGCACTAGGCTGCTAAAAGTAACAAAATTTGTCGAGTTTGTAAAATGTCCTAAGTTCCTAAGCTCCTTAAGTCTCAGTTCTACTCGATAAATCACTGAGATAAATCTCAGGGGACTTCTAGTGGTCATTTTCAGCACTTGCGTTTTGCGTGTGGTGTATATTGCTTGTTATAATTCAGAAGAAAAAAATATATATTATTATGTTATGTGTTAAAGGTTTATGACACGATTTAGATTTTATAGGTATTTGGCTTTGTTTTAGTTATGGTTTACGGTTTGGATATGATTTATAGGTTTATAGATTAATGATATGTTTGTGGATTGGTATTGGTAATGGCTTTTGGTTTATAGGTCCATGGCATAAGGAATGAACGGTTATAGTTTAGTAAGTATGCTTATGGATACATTAAAAGGCATAATAACAGTCATATGATGAGGTCAGATCGATTGTCCGAAAATCATACTTCCCGGGATTGATTTATCTTCATATTTGGTCACCTGACAGCTTGTGACTCTCTGATACATTTGAAGGCATAATGACAGCCATAGTGACGTCAGACCGAATTTCCGAAAATCGCATTTCCCGTTTTATATCTTAAGCAACAAGCAATCACCTGTATTTATTTGTGAACAGGTCTATTGAGAATATCCACTAATTCCGATACTCGTTATTTCGAACTTCAGTCAGTTCGAACGAACTTTTTCTGTTCCGAGGGTGATTCAATACAATAGAAATGTCTGCACGACATACGAATTCTATTTATTGCTTTCAAATATCAAAGTCAAGTCATTGCAAAAGCTTGTGTTGTGTCTAAGCAGGTTTCAATGTGCATATTTTCAACAAAAAGAGCTGGTATAAAAATAAAGAATAACAATAAAGAATGTGCTATGACGTCATCACATGGATGCCATTATGCCTTCAAATATCTCAGGACGTCACAAACTGTCAAGTGACCAAACATCTTAACCTCGCCATAAACCTAAACCTAATCAATCCATAAAACCAAATCATGTCAAAAAAACCATATAACCATTACTATACCAACAATAACCGTCCATATTCCATGTCATAAACCTATAAACTTGCCATAAACTATAAACATACCGCAAGCCAATAAACCTAAATCATAACCAAACCATGCTAAATACCTATAACCCTAAATCATGCCATAAACATTTAACCAATAGGTATAATAACTACAGTTATAACCACAGTTGTAACCACAGCTATAACCATACCAAGCTATGATCTCATACCAAACCTATAAACCTAAGTTTAATAAAACTTAATTTCGTAAAATATTTAGAAAATAATTTGGTCTGCAAAATATCAATTTTGATTTTTTAAAAACATCTGGTCCGTAAAATATTACTTCAGACGGTGGCTCACGGACGGTGGGAAGGTGGCCACGAACGGTGGGACGGCGGACGGTGGATTTCCCCAACGCCCTTAGTTAACTGGCACAACAAAGAAGGATAACTAGCTTAGCTAACTGACACAACGAAGAAGGGCAGCTAGCTTCATTAACTGATACAACGCAGAGGGGTAGGTAGCTTAGTTAACTGATACAAAGAAGAAGGGTAGCTAGCTCTGTTAACTGACACAACGAAGAAACGTAGTTAGCCTAGTCAACTGAAACAATGAAGAAGGGTAGCTAGCTCTGTTAACTGACACAACGAAGAAGCGTAGTTAGCCTAGTTAACTGACACAATGAAAAAGGGTATCTAGCTTAGTTAACTGACACAACGAATAAGTTTAGCTAGCTTAGTAAACTGGCAGAACGAAGAAGGGTAGCAAGCTTAGTTAACTGACACAATGAAGAAGGGTAGCTAGCTCTGTAATCTGACACAACAAAGAAGGGTAGCTAGCTCTGTTAACTGACACAATTAACAATATTCCATATGTGCAGTTTTAACATCCTTCTAGTAACCTTCAGCTTTGACGTAAAAATAGATGAAACAACTTTCTAGTTCTTTAAATTACAAAGGTTGATTTCTATTAGATGACATCACACATCGCACATGTCAATTTCTACCATTGGAATATCTTCGCTTGGCTTAGGCGCGGAATTTCTCGTCTAATGGAAATTAGCCATAAACAACCCGGGTTCTCCATCACTTAAGTACGGTAGGAAAAGTGACGTCTCTATAGTGTAATTGCTCATTTGGTTTAGATAAAAAAAAAACTTAACAGATTAAGTAGCCCGGATTCCCATCTCTCTATTCTACTGAAAAATAAGACTTATTAAAAGTACTAAAATATGTTTGAGAGATTCATATGACAATTGTTTTTGTAGGTTACATGTGGAGGAGGCTTCACAACTATGGAACGTTTCTGTGTTCAGCCAGTACCATCAACCAAAGGTAAATATTGTACAGGAACTAATCAGAAAACGCAATCGTGCAACACCCAAACATGTAACACCACATAGTAATCCCCATTTCCCAACTCGTGAGTGCAAGAACTAAACAGATGCTAAACATTTTACCACCTGTATGGATATTAAATACAAAGGAATAAATGAAGAATAAGCGCAATGGATAAATAAAAATTACAAAAAGTAGAACAATTTACGTAAACAGAAAATAATCGTAAAATTTACTGAAACCTAATTTTAAAAATTTAATTATAAGAAGTAATGCTAAAATTCAAGAAAATCTAGATTTATTCTAAAAATACAAAAATTCCAAAAAGTAAAATATTTATCTTGAAATCATTTTAGTTTGAAATTTCTTATCTTTTGTAACTATTGTTTTACGAACGGTGTGCAGGTATTAGATACATCTTTTTACGGTATTTGTAGCTATGTATTTGTTGACACATTCACGGCATATATTTTGGAATTTTTCTTGAGATATTTATTGTATTTTTATTTGTTAAATATCTTGATGTTCTTTGCTTTTATTTTTTTATTTGTTAAATTAGTTACTTATTTTTTTTACTAAAATCAACCATCTTTGTCAAGTGGAAACGCAATGTTGACTAAAGTATAAAGCTGGTTTTCCATTAGCGTAAAATTCCGCGCGGAATGCAAATGAATTGAATTGGATTCCGCGCGGAATTTTAAGCTGATGGAAAACGGCCTTAAACACAAAAACAAGTTCAAAGTCCGTAGTATGTAACGTTTTAATAGCACCTTTAGTGCGGGCTTTGGAAACGTTTTGGCCCACTGGGATGAGAAGGACCCATTTGAAACATCTTAAAGACTTGAAACAGTGAGCAGACCATTCTCAAATTAATCTATTTTTTCTATTTAAGTGCTGTATTTATACCTACTAGACGAAAAAGTGAACACTTATCTCGTCAGATATAGATTTGATTTAACACTTTCCAGGCCAAAAACCGCAACGGGGAAGTGTTCTCTGAAATAAGTGTTCTTATGCTCTAGCTATTCCAACCCCAGTAGCAGCTATAGGGAGGTGTTCTCTGAAATAAGTTTTCTTGTATTCTAGCCGATCCTGCCTTAAAAGCAGCCACAGGGACGTGTTCTCTAAAACAAAAGACACAAAAAACGATCATGTTCCAAGAACCTGGGTACTAGGCTGCTAGGAACAGCAGATTTTGTCGAGTTTACAAAAAGTCTACACGATAAATCTCTAAGATAAATCTCTAGACCTGGTCGTTGAAATCTACTTTTGGTGTGTATTACTCATGATTATAATTCATGAAATGTCTCATTATTTATGTGTTTGGTTGTAGCTATACTTGTAAACGTCGCCCTGATTGAGACAAGGTACCTACATACTACAATGGCTTGTTCCTTTGTATGTTTTAGAATTAAACAAAGGAAACCATTGTAGGGTCTAAAAAAATAAGCATTATAGCTAGGGAAAATATAATCTGTACTATTGCTACAATCCCTTACATAAATATTTGAGACAAGGTGAAATTTGTGCAAAAATTCCGAATTTCAACTTAGGCAAAAAGACTTAAATTTTTTATTAACAAGACGAACTGCACATAATCCTTAAGTCTACTCGACAAATCTCTGAGATAAATCTCTTGGGACTTCTAGTGGTCATTTTCAGCATTTACGTTTTACTGTGGTGTGTAATGTGTGCTAAAATTCGAAAAAGGTTTTTGGAACAGGTAAATATTATTTGTGGTAAGAATAAATGAAATATATGTAGTTCTTGAAAATTATATTTTACAGACCAGGAAGTATATTTTACAGACCAAAAACCAACTTTAATTGATGACAACAAGTGACAGTGACGTCATCATGTCAATTATTTTATGTCAAAGTGTTCGTATTGAGTTGTTCTTTACAGTTTGTACAAATTAATAAGAAGTAACTTTGTGTGTGTGAAAATAAAAGTCCATGGGCACTTTGTTTCCCGCTCCTCCCACAGGTCAAAAACGTAGGGGTTAGGGTTCAATTAAATGGTGAATTATATTTCTGGTAAACAGCTTGAGGAGAAAATGAACAAGAAGAGATTCATAACTTGATCATCGATGGTGTAATTGCTAACAAAAGGCCTACTCACAAAACAATGAAAACAACAAAAGTTACTGCATGAAAAGGAAGTAATTGCATTGCAACAAGTTTCTACATCTAGCAGCCTATGCTTCGTTTTCATTATCTGTGTGTAGCTCTATTATTAGCAATGATGGTGAAAACAAACACGAGAACTGCACGGAAATGAAATAAAGAACTAACTAAATGAAACTGCATGTGTGGCTCAAACTCGTTCCCAGCGCTTCTTGTCTCTTTTTCTCAGGATAAAAAAAATCAATTTCACAGATTATTGTGACAATTTTCTGATAATTTTTCATACTAGCTTTAATCCCTCCGCAAATTGCGAGGATCACTTTCGTTATTTGTTGATACTATTAAGTTATTTGTAACTTAACCCTTAGTGATCTATAAAACATAAGTGGGAACATGTTAAAGAATCAGACACAGTAGGATGACGACAAAAAGCGGCGTCTTCCTGTGTCAGTTTCCTGGAAAAAAACCCATAAAGGTCAGTCAGACAGTCACTACGAAGAAGAGATACCAAACTTGACATTGGACTAGAGTGTGAAACAATGAAACAAAGCTCCTACATGTAAATCTTACTCATAGGCCACAGTGACCTTCGCCCCCTAGTACTATCAAAATGGAAAAAAATATACGAACTAAAAAATTAAATTTCGTGCAATCGCTTGGATTCATTCTTTACCTTCGAGTTTGTGTTGATCTTTATCACTCGTGCAGCTTATTTCCGTACATACTTGCTCTTTACTGCAGCTTGTCAGAATCGACAGCCACTTTGTCCGGGGGATACCCCATAGTGATGGTCGCCTTAATTCGATCTGTATGATGGTAATGAAGGTGATTTGACGAAGTTTTGATGTTAGCGTTGATTTTAACTGGGTGTAGAGTTTTTTTTCTTCTTTTCCCAGCTGTTTTTGAGTAGAAATTGGATTAATTTAAAGGTTATTTGATATTTGTTATATTTGTTATATTTTGATGTAAAGTTCCACTTTTTGATTGCTTTCGATTATATACAATTAAATTGCGATTTGTTTTTAAAACGCTTGACATTCAATTATTGAATAGCATATTAATCATTGCAGACACGTTTTATACCTGAAAATAATATATTTATATGCAATAAAACCAAGACCCTCAAAAAAATGTAACAAAATATGGTTAAGGAAAAAATATTGAAAAAATGAAGTGAGTAGCAATTAAGATCCCTGTTTGCAAGAGTTTGTTCAAAGCCAGCACAGTAAAGGCGCTAGAACAACGTTTTTACTAAGAAGTAAAAATGTTGGAAAGTAGAACTGCGAAGAGAAATTAGTACATTTTGCACGAGGATAAAAAACTTCGTTCGTTTTTGCACGATTCTGGCTCTTGTTAAAACGCAAGGTATCCAAATTGAGTGCCAAATTGGGGTACTTATTTGGGTAGTAGAAAAGAAGAGTTATATCACATTTATTAAGAAAATAATGATATATA
>JAULBZ010007921.1:0-11108 GCA_032360805.1 Neoturris breviconis | reverse complement strand
GGCATTTGGAAATTATCGACAAAAATTCCTCCCCTCACCCCACGTAAAATAGGGCTAGTAGGTAGGGGACTGGATCTAAGGTTAGATCTCTGTGGAAAGAAACATTATTTGGTTTACCGATTCTCGTGTTATGATAATATTTATATTTTCTAGTGGCCTATATAGACTTTCTCTGTCAGATTGACTCAATACATATATTGCCTGTTCAGGCTAAAGACAGACTATATGGTCCCAGAACGAAATTTATGAACAAGACTCAGTAAATTACTTGAATTATTTAGGATTACTTTATTAGCTTTTTGGTCTAAAAAATGTGCAGTTCACTGCCTTCTGAGAATTTTATACTTTTTTATTTAGTCATTATTAGTACACAAATTTATAAAATAAAAAGGGACAAATACGAAACACTTGATACCCACACGGTGGATAATCCCAAAAATATAAAGGTCAAAAAACAAAACAAATAAAATAAAAATGATTGAAACGAAGCATGTCGCAGATGAAATTATTTACAGTAACGGAACATTAAATCTTTCAGATGATACCAAAAAAACAATAGTACTTTTCAGCACAGAGGCGTTTTGCTTTGAACTGTAGATATAACTACCATAGAGAAGTTAATTAACTAGTGTATCATCTGATAGATTTGATATAGATCTAATTATATCTGTAATATTGTCAAGGAGTGTCTTTCGTATACACGTATAAAAGGGACAGCGCAAGAGATAGTGCTTAGTGGATTCAATTTCAGCACTACAACTACAAAGGGAATTTGTGGTATCATGTAAATTGTGTCGAAATTTGTACTCTCTCAGATGGCTAAAGTTGACACGCAAACGGGTTAATAATTTTATATGCAGGGCACACTTTTGGACGAATAAAAGCTAGATGACCTTTTTTAAACTTCGAAATTGATGAAGAATTCCTCAATTCCGAGCCCAGTTTATTCCACTCATTTACACAGTACGGAAAAAAAGAAATTCTTAAAATACTCAGTGTTCGTTTTAAGTATTCTAAATAAATTACTCCTAGCCTGGTCATAGGAACATTGCTTTGAAAGAAGCATAGAACGCAAATAATCAGGTGAATTTCTGAAACAATATTAAAAAAACAAACAAGTCTGCGGTACTATCGCCTTTCACCAAGACTTTCACCAAAATCAAGTTCCTGATAATGGCGCTCACGAACCTCTGATAACGCCAGTAATGACAATAGCAGCATTATATTGAACGGAGTCTATCGTATTGCAAAAGGTATTTTTGTGGGGCTGATCGTAAATAATATCAGCATAATCTGGATGTGGCCTTACAAAAGATTTATAAATACACAACAATGACTTACATAAAAGATATTTATGCAATCGTTTAATAAGGGATATACCCTTAATAGCTTTAGATATCTTCTTATTTAAGTGATGATCAAAATTAAGGTTTTTATCTAGGAATAATCCAAGATGTTTCTGAATTGACGTGGATGCAACGGAAGAGTCGTTGAAATACAAAGGAGGGTGGTTTGTGGTTTTCGTGGGAAAAAATAACCTCATTAGCTTGTTTATTAGGATCTGGGTTAAAAGCAATTTTCCATTAAAAAGCCCAATTTTTTATGGTGGAAAGATCTTTATTTACTGGACTTTGTTATGTCACGAATAGTAGATAAAATAGACGTGTCATCGGCGAACAATCTAGATATAGAAATAATGTTACCAGGAAGATCATTAATATAAATTAGGAAAAGCAAGGCACCAAGAACAGATCCTTGTGGAACACCAGAATTAACATCAAACCAACTAGATGACTGACCACATAGAAGTACCCTTTGCTTACGATCATGCATATAATTTTCCAAAATATGGTAGAAACCATACCTTCCACCCGTAGCATCTCAATTTATACAGAAGACCTTCGTGCCATACTTTATCAAAAGCCATTGTTTTTTAAAAAAATGCGCCTCTAGTTTTGAAAGAGGGATTACCATCAAATGATTTATATATTTCATGAGTGATGGCAAGCAATTGTAAAATGCAGGAATCGCCACTGCGAAAGCCAGTTTGATTTTCAGACAAAAAAAATGTTCACTTGAAAATACCCGGACAAGCTGTTATAAATGACTTTTTCAAATATTTTCCCAAATATTGCCAAAAGTGAAATTGGTCTATAGTTTTCAACAAGGTTTTTACTTTCTTTCTTGTGAACAGGGATAATATTTCTTTTCTTACAAGTATCAGGGAAACGGCCTGATCTGATTGCTGATTCAAAGAGCAAATTTAACAGACGAATAATAGAATCGCCACACATTTGGATCATCTTTAAAGAAATATTATCATGGCCATGCGCTTTGTTAGGATTCAAGTCATTTACGATCTTTGACAAATCTGAGGACGAAAATGTAATGCTACTTCAACCTCGTTCCCAAGAGAGAAGAAGCCCTGGGAACGAGGTCGATGCTACTTATGCGGGTATTAGTTTTGTAACTGAATTCAGGGATGTTACTACTATTATTCAGGATGTTACATTGGTCGGCAAAAAAACAACATTAAAAATGCCAGCTTTTTTTAATATTCAAATATACTGTTCACAAGTAGAGGAGGAACTATTTTATTTTGACCTTGTTCATAAAACGTAATATTGACTAGTATGTTTTTGGACCAGTCAAGGGATCATTTAGTCTTTCACCAAGATCTGTAAAATACGAGGATTTAGTGTCTGTGACTAGATTGGAAACAAATTTGTGGCTTCCTTTAGATTGATTTTATCTTCTTAGAATGATGTGCTAATCGTAAGTTTGCCTCGCAAGGTCGCTGTTCAGTTGTATTTTTAAAAGGGCTGTACTAAACCGTGCTATAACCCACTACGACCCATTACAACCGACTACGAGCCACTACGACCCAAAACATTTCAATAGGACTTACTACGACCCAAAAAAGTTTTACTTAAATCCAAAATAAATCCACTACGACCCACCAAGACCCAAAAAAATTTCACTACGACCCACTACGACCCCAAAAAATTAATAATATTTTAGCGCATACGCAAAAAATATATAGAATATTTATGGTACTTCCGTTTAAAATATTTTGTTGGTCTTAATGTTTCACATTCAACATGGGTATTCTCAACCTCGTTCTTAGGGCTTAAAAAAAGCGGAAAGAAGCCCTGAGAACGAGGTTGGGATGTTCTCGTTCAAAAAAACGAGATACTTTGATTCGCGTGCGCGAACTGTTAATACGTCTAAATTGAGTTTTTAGGTGAAAATATGGATTCGGTATCAATGTTTCACAAAAAAACATAGATATTCTCGTTCTAAAAATAGTCGAGTTATTTTGATACGCATACGCAAACTCTAAATACGTCTAAATCGTGTTCTTAGGTTAGAATTTCTAGTCGATATCCATATGTTCCACAAAGAAAACTGGATATTCTCGTTTTAAAAAAAATGGAGTTATTTTCATACGCATACGAAATGAATTCTATGTTCTACGAGACAGGCGGTAAAGTGGAACCCCTTAGGTGGACCCCTTAAGTGTAAAAATTCCAAAAAAATGTTTGGAATTTTTTTTTTTTCACTTAAATGTGTCATTTTTTCACTTAAATGTGACATATGTCATTGCGTCGGTGGAAACCGACATATGTGTCGGTCACATTCCAGCGTCAAAAGTATGTCACTTAAAAACAAATGTATTGCCATGCCGGCACGCATCGACGTAGCAAAGATACTGCTCTGATGTCACAAGGTCACAAAAACGATGTCTTTCAACGCCGACGAGAAGCCACAGAAGTAAAGTTGAATAAAAAATGCCAATAGAATAAAATAAAAGATAGTTGAAATTTTGCGAATCAAATGTGGTAAATCATCATAAACTTTAGTATCACGTGATTCAAAGATGTGTTCATAATACTACTTGTAATCAGAATACCAGTGGTTCTCTTTATTCATCTTAAATCTGGTTTAGGTTCATTTAAGGGAGAGATAACTCGGACAAGTAGAACAGAAAAGAACCTTGTGAGCTAGTTTTGAAATTGCAAAATCAGTTTGCTCGGATAATGGCAACCATTTTAATTTTAATGTATTGATAATTTCAGTAAGAATCCAGCTGTTACATTCATAGCACGTTGTAAACGATTACATTGATACTGAAGAATCTTATCGTATATTATACTTCCATAATCTAGTTTTGACAAAACGAGACTTTCAGCTAACCTTTTTCTGATAGATGTAACTCGTTTGATTTGAGCTAACAATCGCAAGGTGTTATATGCAGATTGAATAGTTTCACTGATTTGATCATTCCATGTCATATTTCCATTGAACGTTATACCAAGATTTTCCACCTTGATACTCTTTTGATGTTGATTGTATAAGGATTCGGATGATAATCCACGTAACTTGCTCATTTAAAGCGTTGGAAATAGCATGCTGATGGTTTTCGTCTTGTTAAAGACCAGATTTTGATTTGTTGACTATGTAATTAAAGATTCTAATTCTTCCTCAATATTTTTGGAGGTCTTGTCCTTGGCAATGTGAGTATATATTAGTGGGACCAGCATATTGTAAGCAGGTATTAAATGACACCGAAGATAAATCCGAGATGTAGATTTCATTATCTTACAAGTGTCCAATTACTTACTCAAAGTCCAGGACTTGTATTTAAAGGTTCCATGAAGTTTTGACTTGCTTAAAGTCGCTATTGTTCAAGTATACAATGACTTGTTTAAAGTCCATGACTTGTACTTTAAGGACTTGCTTAAAGTTTTAGTTTTATTATAGTTTCAACTTTTTCTAACTTTCAGGGGTACCACTTTAGGGCTCTTATTTTTAGAGGTCCCACTTTTAGGGGTCCTGTTTTTAGGGTCCTACTTTTAGCGGTCCCATGGTCCCTCTTTTAGTGGTCCCATGGTCAATAACCCATACAAGCATGTCTTTTGTAAATTAAGTTTTACCTTAAGCTTATACATGTTATTAAGGGGAATATGTAGTAGAGGTAGACAATTTGAAATAAGACCAAGTAAATTAATCTCACTGTCGTTATTATCACTATAAGTCAAAACATTGTCAACGCACAACGACGTATAAGGAACGTCATAAAAGACGTCGTTCTGACGTCACGACGTCAAAACAACAACTTTGTGACGTTCATTGGACGTTGAATGTCCACTGGGTAGAAAGAACGCGAATACGTAAGTGGTATAGTGGTATAAAATGGTTCCAAAAATTATGACGTCATTAATTTTTTTAAATAGTCATAACTTTTTATCGGTTTGACTAGACATACAAGTGTTTGTCAATTTATTGTTCCATTTTTAAGTACCTTTGAATTGATACCAACAAAAGTTTTTAAAATACTGGCTTTTGTTTTTTTCTTGACCGTAAATCCATGACGTCGTCGCTTAAGTGACAATGGGGAAAAATCACGAGAGGGCAATCTTGGAATTTTAATCTTCCATATTATAGGAACATATTTCAGTTGAAAAATCAAAGGTTACCCTGTTCGCCAGTTTTTCTAAAATATCCCCTGTCCACATAATTAAGTCCAAAAGTAAAACTACAGTATGTTAGATTTTGAAGTACAAAATATTTTCTTGTACGAATGTAATTTTCGCAGCAGTGTTACCATAAAAAGCAACAGTCCATATGCTGGAATACAGCTTTATAAGCAGAACCATAAGCAGCCACAGAGAAAAGTTCTGTGAAATAGCTGTTTTTATTCTCTAGCTGACGTCCATTTCCGGATTATTATTAATATAACACGTGCATTTCAGAACAGCTCGTTCTTCCAGTTGAACAAGAATCTAGTACAAAGAACAGTTGATATTTCCAGCTAGCAAAGACTTTTCTGAAATGGTACAGTGTTTTCTCATAAGAACACCTTTAGCTCAGAACAGTTCATTTTCCAATCAGAGCTTCTCAGTTACGAACAGTTTCATTTTGGATCTTTTGTTAGGTTTTTATGTTTTTTTAGCAGGAAGAAAGTTAATTTCCAGAATATACTTATAAAGCAATCGTATTAGTCAACCATTATAAGCAGTACTCAGACAGAAGAAAGTTATAAGTAATTTTTAGTATTCAATCATAATCGTAAGCAACTTCATAGATGCAAGTATTTTTTTTTTCTTTTTTCTTTTCTTGTTTTTCCTTTTTCCATGACAAACATATATATAATATTTATACCTGTGTATAAAGACCCAGAAAATCAGGCCTTTTTGTTATATTTCTTTCAAAAGTGAATATAAATCGAGGCATTTAGCAACGGTTAAGCATTTTTAGTATTGTTTATCGTAAGAAACTTTGAGTTCTGGGACCTGATCTTAGTTGCTCATAAAAAGATAAACTTAACTTTTTATGAAGTGTATTTATAGAGATTCGTTTAATATTTTGAAAGCATACTTTACGTATGAACATTCCATCTTGACAGAGGCGTAGAAAAATATTAAAGTTTTTTGTTTTGTTGTCCCTATCACAGTGTTAGCTGTGACGTAAGCTTTTGAAAACACATGCTAAAATTTGAACTAAATTAACAAAGTGAATGGTGTAATGATATATTTTATTCATATTCTGACATATTGCAAGATTGTTCTCGTAAATTAGATTGTTGAAAAAAGAAAGTATTAACCACATGCACCATACGTTAATATATAAGCAAGCTCCACGCTTTTACTCATGAGCTCATAGTGTTTCGGGCTGTAAACAAGTCTGGATGACGAAGAAATATATTGTTGTAATTTTTTCGTAAGTATTTTTGTAAGGTCATTTTTTATTTCTCTTACGAACCTGGGGAAATGAATAACCTTGTTCAAAGGCGTCTAGAAGTCAAAACGACCAAGTTTATTTACTGAAAAAACAACATTTTTCAACGCTTATTAGACACGAGCACGACACGTTTTAAAGTAGAAACTTGTTGCAATGCAATAACTGATATCCATCTTTATCAAGCAGCTTTTTCAACTGAGTATGCGCATTTCTTTTTTATCGAGCAATTTTTTTAACAATGCGCAATGCAGAATACTCTAAGAAAATATTTATTTGTTGAAAACATTCCGTTACGCCACTTCAGAATATTTTCCGCCGAACGGAAAATGCGCATGCGTAGAAAGAAATTATAGGCATTCCATTGGTTGAAACAATTCTACGCGTGCACATTTTCCGTTTTCTTTCCGTTCCCCGGAAAATGTTTTGAAGTGAAAAACGGCCTTTAGTTTTATACTGATAATAGAAAAGCAAAATGATATGTCATGGTAATAGATTAGAAACGAACACATATGCATATTTATATATATATATTTAATCCTTTGCTTTTAGTAACAAGATGTATTTTTGAACTTTTTCTCTATAGTCTGTATAGATGCATCTGTATGGTGGGTGGATAGATTGAAAAAGAGTCAACGTTAATTACTGAAAGCCTTTTTTTGTTTGTTTTTATTTTTATATTTTTTCGTTGTTGTTTTGTTATGTGGTTTCTCTGGAAGTAATTGTCAACTTAAATTAGTAATATCAGTAATTAGTAATTATTAAAACGTAGCAAATCGTTAATGAAGGATCATTAAAATATATTTATAGACTATTGTCTTTAACGATGACCACATCATTCAAATGTTCACATATAATTGTGCTTGTTTTATGTACAACAATTGAAAAATTCCGCCTACTATATAACCTTTGGTGTAATTATAGATAACTTAAAAATACAATCATCTTGACTTGTTGTTCACTGTTATGTTAGTTGAATGATAAACAAAAAACAAACATGTCGAAGTCGAAAACATTTGTACGAAGATTATTCAATAAATCACAAAAATTTGAAGTTGGTGGATTATTAAAAAGTAGTGGAAGTGTCCCTATAGTCGGTCTTGAGAGCGACCAAGAAACGAATAATAATAACAACAATAACACCGAACAGCGACGGGCTAAGTCATGTTATGTTGATGAAAGAGACTATGAAAGAATGTCCAAAAGGGAGAATGATACACCCCAACCAAAAAGATCTACTAACAGATCAACAACAACAGAATCGATGTCACCCCATTCTATGATGTTTTATGCTATACAATACAGAGACAATGAATTACTTGAACAAATCATACGTAATAATCCTCATGCTGATGTGAATGTATTAAACGAAGATGGAATTGCTGTAATCCATTTCGCAGCAATGGTTGGTTCAACGAATAGTATAGAACTTTTAAAATCATGCGGAGCTGATATTAATATGGAAGATTTACGTGGAAATTCACCTCTTCATTATGCTTTATTGATGAAAAAGTATGAATTTGCAGGGAATTTGTTAAGAAACGGTGCTACCAACGCACACTTAACTAAACAATATAAAAGCTTGGAAAAGAATCATCGATTTACATGGCACCCTAGCTGATAGAAAAATTTAGAAATAGAAAGATCGTCAATTTCTTCACCCCGATGATGTCTAATGAACGTCGAAATGACGTATGTTTGATGTTATCGTCAAAATGACGTCCTTTTGATGTTGGTCAACGTCGAAATGACGCCCATTTGATGTTGTCAATGTTGGAATGACGTCCTTTTGATGTTGTCAGCGTCGAAATGACGCCCTTTTGATGTTGTCAGCATAAAAATGACCAGCCTGAAATGACGTAGTTGTGATGTTGTCAATGTCGAAATGATGTCATTTTGATATTTTCAGCGTCAAAATGACGTCGTTTTGATGCTGTCAACATGATTTTGATGTCTAGATGTCACTACAACATTTTTCGATATAGAACAACGTGTGCGCACTTAGTAGGATTTGAGCTGCTTCCTTGAAACGTTAGATGAGTGTCTTTCCCGGTTCTTATCCTTGATAACATATTATTTGCATCCTTGTAAATAAGCGGCGTCTGATCTACTCCTCATACGAGTCGAGGAGACGTCGTTTTAATAGATAAATGTTAAAATTACGTTTTTTCGACGTTGATCGGACATTATGTACACGCTTTTTTATAAGAACACGTCAAATTCTAGTGATTCTCGTTCGTCAAACGAGTCAAATGTTCTTGAACTATTCTTAATTATATTCTTAACTAGAGCACTTAAAATAACTTTAAGCCTGTAGTGGGCAAGACACAACTGAAAACTGTGAGTCTCATTGTCTTGATTGAATAACCAACCAATAGAACAACCATACATATCATTTACCATAGCTTTAAGAAATTCTGCTCGAAATGTTCTTGAATGCTCTTAACGTCAAGTTAAAAGTTCACTAAACTCGATGACCCAAACACTTCTTCGCAATTGTATTTTTAAGTAGATGAATATATTGTAACTATGTAGAAAAATTCGTTTTCTAAATACGAAAAAATTATAATTAATTATTTTATATGATCACAATGTGTCATGTCATGTTTCTTATCTCAAAAATATTTTTAAAACCCAGCGGACAACAACTTCCGCAGTAAAAACGTTAGAATCAAATTTTTATTCACTGGGATGGCGCAAATGATAATGAAAATTAATTCTTTTGTTGTGGTCACCAGTACAATATTTAACAATCAGTCTATTGTTATTTTTTAGATATTTAGGGGGTATATTGAAAGCAAAAGTTATGATTTCCCCCCTGCTTTATAATAACATAACCCCCTTAAAATTATTAATTTTAAAGGAATATTTAACAGGAGGTTGTGACCATCACCGAAGTGTTAATCATAAACGATTACTCAAATTGTTCCTTATACGGTAAATCTTTAAGTAAGCGCCTGGAGCGCTTATTAATTGTTCCAGGTTTTAAGTCTTAAAATTGAGAGAAACTTATTAATAGAACACAGTAGTTGTGAATGTGAGATATTTAAAAAATTAATCCCTGGTTAAAATCCACCACTGGGTGGAAATTTTAAGTTGGGTTTCTGTAGCACTGCCGTCTACCTGTTCACCTGTAAAGAAGTTTCAGTCATGTTTCAGAGTAAATAAGGCATACTGAGGTTACTCAGGCAATGGATTAATACCTGGTGAGGGTACTACCAAAAGGGATTTTGCTATTTTAGTGTTTAATTAATGAAAACGGTAAGAATAAAATGGTTATGTATATCCATTTGCTTTCACCTACCTAGCATCTACTAACTATAAATACGATATAGGCCGTTTAGCTAAGCAATTCAATTGTTTTAGATCGTAATACTTTTTGAATGGCTAAATTATGTTTGGGTGGTCGAGACAATCATTTGCCCATCACTTGCACATTGAGAAATAGCAGTTCTTCCATTTTGATGACGTCAAGGGAAAAATGAGTTAACTCTATTTGGTATGGTAAGGAGGGGGGCACAAAGTGCCCGCATGATTTTGGCTCTTATAACTAGATATTTTGGAACTTTTCCTATAATTTATCTGAAAAAATTTATTTGATAATTTTCCCTTAGCAACCAGAAGTTTTGACAGGTGGCAAAAAGAAGATTCAAATTTTTTTCTTATTATTATTTTTGCTTAAAAAACATTTTGGTATATAGTTCTTGAACCACCTGTTTTGGTCCTGATGACGCCATATTAAGTATTGACGTCATCAAAAAAGAAATTATGCCGCAGAGTTATTATTTTGTTGTTGAACTAACTTTCGGGAAAGTTTCAATACTACAGCATGTTCCCATCAAAGTTATGGAGGGCGGTCAACCTTTTTATCTATATACGTAGCCATAATCTACGGCCTACTTTCTTCTAATTTATTCCTTGGCTTTAGATTTATTTCTCTCTAGCTTACGCTCTACTGCGCGAAAAAAATGATCTTTTTCGTGACCTATTAATTTGCGTGTGTTTTTATCTGTGAGAAAAGTTGGTTAATAAATTATATTTCCATAACCAAAATAAAATATTGAAAGCTCGAAATAAGATCATATGATCACTGCATAGGGGGGCTTTTTGAGCCTTAATTTAACCTTGGGAAGTTATAGCAAATTACATCTTCGATTTCTTTCTCGTTATGGATTTTTTGATGCAGGTACTTTGTTGATTAACGGATCAGTCTTTTGTTCTTTTTCGCAAAATAAAAAAATACTAATTGAAATTAACAATTTAATTACAGTGTATATTTTGTCAGGGTTAACTTTTTCTTAGTCTATCTGGGTGAGAGATAGAGAATGATCAAGTCTAACCTTGCAATGTGAATCCTTAGCCTAGTG
>JAULBZ010007920.1:0-11108 GCA_032360805.1 Neoturris breviconis | reverse complement strand
CAAAGAGCCTGGGTACTAGGCTGCTAGAAGCAACAAAATTTGGCGAGTTTCTAAAAAGTCCTAAGATCCTAAGCTCCGTCTTAAGTCTACTTGGATAAACCCTGGGATAAACCCCAAGGGACGTCTAGCGGTCATTTTTAGCACTTGCGTTTTGCTTGTGGTGTATATTACTTGCTAAAATTCAAAAACGTCTCATATTTTATGTGAGGGGTTGTAGACCTACATTATTTAAAAATTGAAAAGAACAGTATAACCCTTCATGTCCCCGATTTGTTAAAACAATCAAAACCTGGGCGTCATTTATCTCCCATGGTACTGAAAAAGTACATACAATACAAAGAGTTGTGTGTTTTAAAATATTTAAAGGTATTTATAGCAAAAACTGCAAAATTAGGAATCGGCCCTAAGCTACTCATCAGTTATATATCATAAATGCATTGTAACATTAACTGTAGGCAAATGGTGCACAGATATACTAAATTGAGCAGAAATAGACCTAAGTGATTTTGGTTCACACTCCACCAACCAGCCATGCAAATAAAGTTTGTGCTTCATTTAGAGAGATTGGCAAAGTTGCTGGTTGGAATGCCAATGAAACATTTTAACGACTTTACAACAAATCTATTGCAGAGGAAAGTTATGACATGGCTCAACAAAGCCTCTGCAAAATATTTAATGATAAAATCTTAAAAATGCAAATAGTTGATGGCTATCATAAAATATATACGGTTGACAAAGGGTACTCTAAAACCGGACATGTACAATGAATCTAGAAATCTATGTAGCAAATGGCGGCATTGGAGGCGGAAGCTGGCGAATTTGCTGAGAAACAAGCAAGATAGCCTATTAGATTTTCAAATAAAATAGCAATATATTCTTGTATGGATCTTGAGTTGTTCATAATTCTCTTGAGCATCACTCAATCCTTTTGTTTCTCTTGCACAGTCATCAAGAACAGACCTGAAACACAGCAACTGGTTGTTCGAGAAACCATATATACATCCTTATTCGCATCCATACTTAATTCTATTTACCATGGGGAGGGGGGGGAGAGGGGCGGCATTTTTATTTGGCGATAATTTTTTTTCTATTAATGGTATGGTATTGCAATTAGGTGACTATTCTCAACTTTTATCAAGGATTTTGACCATTAATTTTTTTTTAGGATTTTTATGTTATTTTTCCAGGGGTAACTTAATTCTGAACAGGGGGTAATTTTTTTTTTTTAAAAAAAAAATGTTAAAATCTTATCTGATGTTGTTAGGCCAACTTTTGAACTGGTATGTGTTAATTATAGAAATACTGGATGAAATGTACAAAAGTATTGAAAAACAGACCAGATTTCATATTTTACAGACCAGAGTATAGATTTTACAGACCACAGAACAACTATTACTTATGACGTCACAGCAGGTACTAATGACATCATCAACTCAAACATATTTATTGCAATGTGTTTGTATTGCGTTTTTCTATATGTGTACCAAGTTTCACACCATGGTTGGGAAAGAAAAGACCACAAACTTTTTACAATATTTTACACTATTTATGACGTCATAACAGGTGCCAGTGACGTTATCAAATTCTAAAAAAATAATTTAAAACTGTTTACATTGCCGTTTTCTATAAATGTACCAAGTTTTATGCCATAACTATTTGTGGTTTAGAAATAAACGTCACAGCCAATTTAGAGCATTTTTCGTTATTGATGACGTCATAGCAGGTATAGATGACGTCATCAAGTCAATGTTTTTTATCAATTCTACTAAGTTTCATATCATAAGCATCGGCGGTTCGGAAAAAAATAGCCGCGGGCACTTTATGCCCCCCTCCCCCCCTATGCTTTCGAACGGAAAAAAGTCCATGGTTAATAGGGTTAACATGATAGAACAGTACCGCTTTGCCTGGAGTTAACGGTGGTCGATCGGAGGTGGTGGTTGTGGGGGAATTGCTCATTTGTGGACAATATCTTAGCTGTCACAGAGAGTGGTGTGAGGGAAATGAGACAATAAGAATAGGAACGATGATAAAGAGCGACTGAATTTAACAACGATAGAGTAGGGGAAGAGTAATACTTCTTGTGCAGATGCAAATGTTCAGTGTATCAAGTGATATAGGTCCTAACAATGAGGATATTTCGTAGTAGAAATGTGTTTTGAAATCAAAACAAATTAAACATGTCGTATCCTAGTAACAAGGAGCAACATTAGTTAGTTAAAGTTACCGTGCCCTATGGTAATGGACCGGTGCAATGAAACAAAAGAGTGATCAAACAGAGTGTCTAGCACAAGTCGAAACAGCGGTGGAAGCATGAGCAAACAATCGCTGTGGAAGAGAACCATATTTGTTTTCTTTCTTTACTTTCGGTTTCGATTTTAAAAATTTCCTTGTTCAAACTCAACCCTTGGTTCTCGGTACTAACCAGGACTGATTCTATAGTTATTCGACACAGTGCTTCATATTACAACACAGTTGTGAACAATTTTCTGCATTATTTCAGGCACTATTAGGTAGTTACTGCTCATTAAAAGCTCAATTATAGCATTCTGCATAATCTAATTTCATAATGTGTGAGAGGGTTAAGAATTAAGTTGTCTACATTATCACGTGATTTCCACATTAAAAAAAATTACAAAAATTACGTGAATGATATTTTTAACTGAATTTTTCACAGGTAAAAATTTAAAAGTGACCCGGGGTTTTTTATCACAAGAGAATTGTTTTTTAAGTGAAGTGATTTTTTTTTATCACAAGTAAATTTTTAATTCTACTCTACAAGTGAAATGTTTACATGGCACTAATGGGCTTCCTACAATTAGGCACGAGGGAGTAAACGATGAGAACGCCTTGTCTTAGGTTTTATTTCTGCTGTGACGTAGTGAGAGCGGATGCAGGGCGTGTAGTCGTTGACGGTTAAAAACTGATTGACTTGTGATGATTTACCCGCCAATCTTTTATAAAAACTCAAATGCCCTGTCACGCCCTTTCAATTTGAGCAAGTTTTTTGACCACTGAAATACCTTCAATATTTAATTTAATTATTTACTATAATATTTACTATATCTTGCTTTTCAACTTTCAAAATGGTACCTTAATAGCCAACCTCGTTCCCAGGGATTCTTCATCGAGGTTGCTTAATAGCGGTTGTTTCTACTGCAAAGTGTTATTTCATGGAAATGTTCCGAATAATATTGGAAATTACTACTATCGTGTGTATGACGCTAAAATATTATTGACCATACACAACAAAGTTTTAATCTAAGGCACAACAAATTGCAAGAAAGCAGTGGACAAAAAAACTTGTCCAAAGTCCGCTGTAAATACGCTAGAACATCGTTGAAAACGTTGTTTTAACGTCTTTTTTGCAGACTTTGAACAAGCTGCCCACTGGATTAACTCTGCCAGTACATCTCTCTATAAATTTATTTTTGGGATGCACAGCCCAGTGGGCAAAAAATTGTTCAAAGTCCGCAGTTTTTATAAAAGGGTAAATCATCACAAGTCAATTAGTTTTTAACCAAAGACAAGATTCTCATCGTTTACTCTCACGTGCCTAATCGTAGGAAGCCCATTAGTGCCAAATATTTCACTTGATGTGGTAGAATTAAAAATCTACTTGTGATAAAAATAAAAAACTAATAATAAATAATGAAAGTACTTTTTTTAACTCCAACCTCATTTCCAGAGTTTTTCCCCTCTAATCCCTGGAAACGAAGTTGTTTTTTTGCTTCGTTATTTTTATGGGGGTTCTATTAAATACACTGTACTAAGGAGAGCAAAACAGATGTTCTAAATAATTAACGAGTATAAGCCCATTCACGAGAAATAAATAATCTTCTTTAGTTCGTTTTAGCACCACGTGTGTATTTATTTTATATTTCAAAAATGCAAAATGGTAGCAAATATAGAAATTTGTTCTAGTTGCTTACAACACGCTTGTCATGCATATATACCGTACTTGTCTAAGAATAAGCCTTCTGCGTATGGAAACCCATTTTCACTTGGCTCCTGTGACTTTATTGATCTTCTTTGTTCTTAGGAAAAAAAAGAAGCCTTAACGCCGTTAACGGCTCAGAATAAGCTCGTTGCTTTATCTTTGTCAGTCACGTATCATATCATATCAGTGGCAAAAACTTGTCCAAAGTCAGCGATAAAGACACTAGAACAACGTTAAAGGCGTTGTCTTATGTCCTATGTCCTTACGATGGAATTTGAACAAGTTTTCGCCCACTGGGTAATCCATGGTAAAACCACTTATTGACAGTATTGATTTAAATATAGTCACAAAAAATCCTTGGTTGGAAGAGGTGAAAAGGATCCCAATAAAAATCAGAGAAACACATCAAAACAAATACTTTCTGTTCTTCTTCTTTTCAAATCTATTTCCTTCTTCTTCGTTTCTTCGTGAACAACTTTAACTTATAAAATCGTAGATAAATTTTAAAAATATCACAAAGCACTCTCCTCCACAAAGAACTTTTGAAACATTTACAGACACGTGGCATCAGAAATAACGCGTGAAAACGTTTGGTAATTGTAATTGCACTTTCCGATGATTCAAACGATGGAAAATGTTTAAAATGTTATAGGATAAATTTCATGTGAAATCAATAATCGAGTCAGACACCTGATATGATATGTTACATGATGTTTAGTCATGACATGACTTAGACTGTAGTCGTAGTTTTACCAGAATCGGCAGAAACGGAACGAAATCGGAAAATCGGAACTGCGTAAATGCCGTACGGGAAGTTCTGGAAACTACAGAACAACTCCGTGTTCGCACCTCGCCTGTCATTCCGCCGCGCTTTGCGCTCTCCCCCGTAGCCTCTCCCCTTTTCGGAGCGTCTGAAAGTCATGACATGACTATGTTTCTACTTAACACTCATATGTGCAACACTCAAACTTATTCCGATACTGAGATGTAAACCAACACGGGAGAAATAATAAAACGGAGAAAACAATGCACAATACGACTAAATGTTTCCCATACTATTTTCCCAGTGGGAAAGAAGAAGAAGAAGAATTTTGATAGAACAATGGACAAATTGCGGTCCGCAATCATCTGAGTGGATTGTGTGGTAAGTGGGAGTGTATACTCTGTTTAAATAGAGAATATTCATTGTGTAGAGGGTCGAGAATGTGATAAGATTGACAAGAGTCTCGCGGTCTCTTCAGATCACAGGCGCGAGAATCCGGAACTGTTTAGTTTCATCACAAAGTAATAGAACAGTATCGCTTTGCTTATAAATGAACTTCTCATAATATGGTTGCATTTTTAAAAATTCCACAGGCACCAATATATTTATTTTGAAAATTTAATAAACGCCCAGGCCATTCCCAGCCATAACCAAAGGAAGACATTTCATTGGTAGAAATTATCACATGACTTTCGCCTTACGTGGAAATCAATCTATAAATGTCGTGTTTGAATTTTCTTCAAATAATTATAATATCAGCAGGAAAAAGTCCGCTAGAACTGCAGAGTCAAATATCAGCGAAACATCAAGAAACCTGAGGAAGAGGTTGCAGTTCGAGAACAGACATATACATTTCTATCTACTATAGCACGATACTTCAAAGTCCATTCTTTTGAGTTGTTTCAAGCATCTTGCACAATGCCAGAGACAAATGCAATCGTTGCTTGTATAACTTCACGAAAATGTTTTTTAAGTATACTAAACCCTTGATCAAGCATGTTCAATATTATTTACAGTAGACCGGTCGTTAAATTTCGCTTAAAATAGTGATTCTCTTATGTTTAAATTTTTAGTTCATTATGAAACTCTGATTTCCCCATTATCAACGATTTCTTTCGGTTTCTGGATAGCTTACTAAAAACTAAACTAGTCTATATTTACAGCCACAACAACATTTTATTTCGTAAAAAATCTCTACAACGATGTTTCCTCGCAGACTAACGGAAGAAAAAACTTCAACATTTTGCAAAAACAAAGTCGTCAACCTCGTTCCCAGGGCTTCTTCTTTCTTGACTTCTTCTTTTCTTTCCGATTTAAGCGTCAAGAGAGAAGGAGCCCTGTGAACGAGGTTGCAAAGTCGTGGCTATGTTGTCCTCTAAACCGTACTCAGTTGATTTGTAAAATCTAGCTAATATTAATCACGTCACTATTATTTTTAAGAATTATTTGTTGACGAGCTAATACTTCTACGATAAATCTCCGTAAGCGGTACACCCTATAAAGCGAACACCAACGTATGACGGCAGGTACATCTAGTAATACCCAGTATACAAAAACTTATTCAAAGTTCGCAGTAAAGATGCTAGAGCAACAACATCTGTTCCAGCGTTTTTACTGCGGACTTTGAACAAATGGCACAGGAATATTGTGGTGAAATTCAAAGTTTATACTAACATTTCCAAAAAGGAAATTTACACTTTAAATTTCTCCAAGTTTGGCTTAGTGAAAATTTCCAAACCAAATTTTCAAATTTTTCAGAAAAGAATATACTAACAAAAGAGTTTCGCCACGTTTAAATTTGGAGCTAAATTCAGGATTTCTTAATGACTCTCCAAATATAATATGGATGGATGAAATTCGAAATTAGTTGAGAAACTTACCCGATGTTATTTTCACCGAACGCTACGTTTCCATCAAAAATATGGTAGGAGTGCCTTTACACTCAAATAAAAAGAAAATCCAATTAACGAAATAAAAGAAATCACTAATGATAAGTGCATGTGTTGACAGTAAGCAACAGGAATTATATATATAATTAAAAAAAATAAAAATGTTTATTGCAGTATTTCCCAGTGGGCAAAGGATTGTTCAAAGTCTGCATTAAATATGCTAGAGAAACATCCAGCGTTTCTTTGTTTATCAATAAAACTCGCCAAAATAAAATAAATCAGATTTTCAATTATGTCCTGTCATTTCACTACTATAGGGGAAACTTCGAATGATGTTGTGAATTCAAAGGCCTGATGATCTTCCAAGCCGGCAAAAACCTGTTCAAAGTGTTCTATCGTTATTTTGCTGACTTTGAACAGGTTTTTGTCGGCTGGGTTGTAATTGATTGATTCCTTTGTATCAAAGAAACCAATAAATCCAATGCCATACGCAACCTCGCCGCTCTTCCGTGTTCGAAAAGGCAAGAAACCCTGAGAACGAGGTTGTGCCATTCGCCCTTTTTATAGATACTAAAGGTTGGTGGAAAATACCGCGCGTAAGCTAAAAGAAGACATTCCATTGGTAGAAGTTGACATTACACGTCAATAGAACGTCTTCTTTTGGCTTACGCGCGGAATTTTCCGCCTAGTGGTGTCTTCTTTTCCCGGAGATTCCACTGTAGTACAATGGGCACACGAACAATATCAAAATGATATCGCACGTCGTTTTGACGTTGTTTCAACTAAGATCCGACGCCGTGTGTGCTGGCAGGGGTAATAGAAATGATTCCTACTGACGTTATGCTTCGAGGGAGGTGAAATGTATCCAGAGGTATGTACTCAAAAATATGACGTTAAGATGGTGTGGGAGTCATAACGTCTCAAATATATCCGTAGACACACACAAAGAATAACACGAGAGCAAGAAAATACTAGCCTGAGCTCCAGTTCCAAACTACTACAAGCACGGTTTATAAGGTTAGAAACTTACTACTACTCGTAGTGGTTTGGGACTGTAGCTCAGGCTAAGACATACTGTTTTTCATTATCATCGATTTCATTTTCGCGAGAATGCAATTCATATTCTTCTTTCTGTTCATTATAAGGCCCCATGTCTTTTCTAATATGTATCTCTCTTCTAGTGGTTGTTTACACGTCTTGCTAGACTTATCTTATCAAAATTTCTGTACCAACTAAAATATACTAGTTGCTTGTCACTACTTGTGATGAAAGCATAAGCAAGCTTGATACCAGACCCTTCTTTGTTTGAATAAACTGAACTTTGAAACAAGAATTATGTTTTCGAACTCACTAATTGCACATGTTGTTTACTTTCCGGTGGGCTAAAACTTGTTCAAAGTGCGCAGTAAAAATGCTAGAACAACGATTTCAACGTTATCACTACGGACTTTGAACAAGTTTTTTACCCACTGGGTTATTAAGATTTCAATTATCAAGTTTTGTTTACAAAAACATGCGGTTTATATGTTCGTCATTATAATTCAGGAATAGAAAAATGTGTTTGAACAAAATGTTTAAGCAAAAACTTGTTTAAAGTCCGCAGTAAAGACGCTAGAACAACGTCGTTTGACGTTCTTATAGCGTCTTTATTGCTGACTTTGAACAAGTTTTTTGCCCGTTAAGATATGCAATAAGAAATTATTCTCTCTTTTTAGACGTCAAGAGAGAACAAAACGCTGGGATCGAGGTTGATATTCGTGTATCCATTGGGTGAAAACATATTCAAAGTCCGCAGTAAAGACGTCAGAACAACGTTGAAAATGGAAATGGTAAATACACGTTACATTACCAACACCAGTGATAAAAAAAACCTGTTCAAAGTCCGCAGTACTAGCGTCGCGGATTTGAACAAAAGTTTTGCCTACTGGGATTAACTTGGAGTGAAACTTACTAAAAAATACAAACACAAATTATATAGGGATCACATAAATATGATTTGTGTTTCGACAATTTGACCATTACACAACCATTTCCTAAAACTCGAATGATTTCCCACTCCTCAACTGCCCCCAAATTAACGTATATTGCCCAAGCATCACTCATTCCAATCTATTAAAACCCCTCCAAACTACAAAATTATACCATCACACCAACCCACCTCCTTATTATACTTTTCCTAGTGGGGACACCACGTTGTAACAACGCCAAAACGACGCGTCGTGTGCCGGCAGGGCTCCTACAATAAAAGGCCAGAGAGTACAACAACCATCAGGGAAGTTGAATTGTCATTTGTGTTACAGGCACACGACATCGGATTTTACCTATATTCAGCATGGGAGGACACGGTGATATCTGTTCAAAGTCAGCAAAATAACTTTACGTTATTTTCCTGACTTTGAACAGGTTTTTGCCGGCTGTGTTATTGGATTAGAATGGCATGTTTTCTTATCTGGTGACGATTTGTATTGTTTCTTCCACACCACTTGTTTTGCCTTAATGACGTCATCAAAAGTAATGACATCAGCGAAACAAAATATGTGAAAAAGTAATGACGTAGGCGTCCATTGAGGTTCATATTTCAAGCAAAAATATATTTATTAGCCTGGAGACGTGATGATTGAACCAAAAACAGTTATTACAATGGGTCAATGATCAAGACTCCAGGCTAATATTTACACTATGTATATATTTATACAACTAAATTACAACCATATTTTACCCATTGTATAAAAAACAACATTTAAGTTCTGTACGCATCATAGGCTTGCTACAACACGTTCTTAGTTACTTCCAGTGGGTAAATACTTGAAGTCGTAGTTCTAGCGTTTTTTCGGCGGACTTTGAACAAGCTTTTTCCCAATTTTATGAGTTTTGATAACACAACGCGTCCTGATACTGTCCTGATACTGTCATAATTCTGTGTATGAGCAAGAATAGTTTGTGAATATGCTCACATGACTAACATCACGTGACTACCATCACCATATAATAAATTTAATTAATCACTGTCACTCTCGTTCGAATCGCTTAATTGCAGGTCAGAATCTAAAAAGAAGATAAAATTTTATTATCATTGGTAGAAATAAGAACCAAAAATCACTGAAGTTATGCTCCATAAACACTCCTCCGCAGTAGTTATCTGCTCATTTATTTCGACCAAACAAGCCTACTAAATCCCAAATACAGATTGTTCTCAAATTATAAGCTAATAATCGCCCATCAGATCCAATATCCAGGTCGAAACATATATTTAAGGAAAAAGGTTTTCGTTCGATTTATTCATCATTATGTAAACCGATTCCCACTACTCCAGTTATAAATATTGGTTGAAAGAGCTGATTCTCAGTGGACAAAAACTTGTTCAAAGTCCGCAGTAAAGACGCTAGAACAACCATTGTAGAGTTGTTCTAACGTCTTTACTGCGGACTTTGAACAAGTTTTTGCCTACTGGGTTAATGGTTTGTTAACCACAAGTCGCAAAATGACTGTCAGATATCACCTGCGGAGGAGTGTTTTTTTGAGTACAATTTTCAGTTTTGAAGCTGAAAACTGTACTCAAAAACACTCCTCCACAGGTGATATCCGGCAGTTACTTTGAGGCTTAAACCATAACTAAATACTTACGTAAGTTACTCAGAAACATTCCACCAGGTTTCGTTGCAGTAGGCGGCGCAGTGGTTGCTACAGGTGGAGGCGGTGGTTCATAAGCTTTCGAAGAAAACTAAAATAAGCACATTTTTTTACGCATAGCTTCAGGTTGAAAAGTCACTCTTCAGTTCTTATTTCAAGCCTTAAGGCCGTTTTCCATTTGGAGGTTTTTACTGCTCGGACGGGAAAATACCGCGCGGAATTTATTTCGCGCATTTATTCACAAATACGCGTGCTCGAAATAAATTCCGCGCGGTATTTTCCCGTTCGAGCAGTAAATATCTCCGAATGGAAAACGGCCTTTACTGTAATGATCATGATAACAAAATTATCCCTTGAGACAATAATTTGTGGTAGAGAGTGCAAAGTCAAACGTCCCTTGAGACGGTAATTTATGTACCAATAAAAATTTGATCCACTTACTGTTTCCATCTCTATATGGGCAGCCATTTCTTTTTCAGTTTCACTGTCGGAATCAGACGATTCGGAACTTGATGAGTTTGAATCTGAAGTACTTGTAGTGCTGATTTCTCTTCCTTTAACCTGGATAGTACAACAACGGTTATCAAACTTAGAACCAGAACATTTGGGTATCAAATCAAACTTAGAACCAGAACATTTGGGTATCAAATCAAATTTAGAACCAGAACATTTGGGTATCAAATCAAATTTAGAACCAAGACATTTGGGTATTAAATCAAATTTAGAACCAGAACATTTGGGTATCTAATCAAATTTAGAACCAGAACATTTGGGTATCAAATCAAATTTAGAACCAGAACATTTGGGTATCAAATCAAATTTAGAACCAGAACATTTGGGTATCAAATCAAATTTAGAACCAGAACATTTGGGTATCAAATCAAATTTA
>JAULBZ010007919.1:0-11108 GCA_032360805.1 Neoturris breviconis | reverse complement strand
AACACATTTACCATTTGTACATGGTTTTGTTCTTAGACATACTTCACCAATGAAATCATCAATCTGTAGAAATTAAAATACAAATATTATTATACCCAATTTCTTTTGAATAGTTACTAGTATATAATATTCTTGATATTCTATTCGCAGTAAGCTCAAATGCAAGATATTCTTACCATGACGCAAACGTCCTAACATCAGGGGATAACCAACACGGAATGAACCAAGCTTGGTAGTCGGCTTGATAGTGTTGAGACTGGGACCCCGCGCTATCTAATTTTAAATTCTGATAGGGTGAGAGGGGAAAATAGGTGGAAAATTAATAAGAACAAAAAATTAAGAAATTTAACTAGAAATCTTTTTACTTTTCGCGTTTGTTAACGAATCCCTGACGCCACAAGCGAAGAATGCTAAAAAATCTCTTGAAATTTATCTTGGAGAATTATTGGGTAAACTTTGGACATCAAATATTCAGTTTTCTTGTAACCTTTACAAATTATGTTGATTCTACCAGCCTAGTGTTTAGGCTTTTGGTAATAATTCGGATCTTCGTGCTCAAATAGTGATGTGATTGTCTGGAATAGTGATAGGATTGATTGTAGGACGCATCGTGGACGTACATGGTTGATTCTGGATCATTTATTCCCTATATGTTTTAAAACCTTTTTCGATAATAATTGATTCGACATGTTTTGTACTTATACAGTTTAGTCGGTATGCAAGCAACATTTTCATGTTGGACTTGAATTAATACTAAAAAGTACATAACACCCCTAAATAATAGGACTGTAAATAACACAATACTTTGGTCTAATTATGGTCTAATTAGTTACCATGCAGACCAAACTCTATATTTTGCATTTTTTTATTTAAAAAGGTGGCTAAAAGAGGGACTTGCACAAGTACTTGACTAAATTAGTGAATAGTCAGGCTGCTATGGAATAAAACAAATCAAAAATGACACAGAGAGATAAAATCTGCATTTGTACTCAAAGTATTCCTATATGGTAGTGTGGAAATCATGCTGAAATCAAAATAATCCTACATAAATTGTAGGAAAAGTCATATTTCTATTCATTTAAGCAATTTATTCGAAAGTTATGTAAAAAGGTTTAGCAGAGTGGAACTGAATAGGGTTAATCTTTTCCAAATAACTATCCGTGATCACTGTGGAGGAATCGCGTTTCAGAATAGTTCGACCAGTATGAAGTTATAGGCTACTGAGCTCCATTATTTTATATTTATGGCATATGACATGCAAAGGTATCATTTAATAACAACTTATTAATTTAAATAACAAATCTTAATAAGTGAGTAATGACGCTTTATCCCTTGAACTTTATTAACAGTTCCCTGCTATATTTTGTTGAACATCAAGCCGGCTGTCCAAGAACTATATCTCATATCCGTGTTTATTTTCCCTGATACTATGACGCTATGATGAAGTAAAAAAGGAAACAAGAATAAGGCAAATAAGCAACCTGTATTCTTTTGATTCTGAAGAAGGATTAATTGTGATTTAGAAGTGGTCCAAGTCAGGATGTTATTAATGATAAAAAACCCAAAATGATAAGGAGTTAGAACAGAATATGAAAGAAGCGAAATATATTTTCCGCTATTAATTTTATTGTGAACAAGCATCATAAAAGATTGATAAATATTGAACTATATAGCTAGGTATAAGGACTGTGTTTTGCCATGTATGGAGCAAAATGGTTCCGTGTTTATTGGTCTATTCATGTTCTGACAAAGCTGGAAACTCATTTTGGAGAAATCTCTAAGCCTAATCGATTTACAAAGATGTCTACTTTCAAGAATGATTCTTAAAATTGGGTATACAGGGTTTTAAGAAGTAATATTGAACTTAGCAGAGCCTCGTCTAATATTCCTTCTCAAGGTGCAATATATATCATATTGGACTCACAATGCACTAGAAGTGTTAGAAAACAAAAGCTATAGAATAATTAAGTTTTTACGCTGGACTGTTTTGATAGAAAAAGTGACCTATTCATAAAAAAAATGAAAACGAGACGTTCGTTGCTCAAAGTTAAACTTGTTACAATGCAAATAAATTCCTTTATGGGCAGTCACTTATGGGCAGCTCATCAACTTACACGCATAGTTGTCAGTAGTATCATTTCATTTGCAATCTCGTGTTTGTCATATCCTTTTAAATGGTAACAATTCACCAGTTGCTCACCAATCTTCTTATAACCTGCACTAATACATTGATCGTTATGAGAGCACGTTATACCACAAGATGTAACACTTGCATCAGATATTGTTTCTATTATAGCACTCGTTGGAACTTCTTCTTCAAGAAATATATAATATTGACTGTGTTTTGACACACCATCTTCAAATGCAAATGATTGGATAAGACCTGCTGCTATTGCTGCAACAAGAAACATTTCTATTCGTTTACTTTGTCTCAAATTAATTTGAATTGTTTTTACTGCTGTTGTAAAAGAAGTTCTTTCAGATTGAAAGTATATGTAAACAGGTATTCTTAAATAATACATGAATAAAATAAAAAAATAAACATTAACATGAATAATTCTTCATCAATTATGCAATCCAAATTAAGTTATTTATTCAAAACAAAAGAAATCGTTCCAATATTTATATTCACACATTTTGGGCTTTACTAGCTTGAACAACAGAAGTTGAAATCGTTACCTAGGTAACGAGTTTGTTATGTAAAATTACTAACAGATTGTTTATTTCAATAATTAATACCACCTTTCCCTAAATAAGCATCTCCAGATCCGTCCAGCTCTACAATAGTACACTCAGAGACTATTTTACTCGAAAACAGTTGTTACTTTGAAATAGATGTTTCGAGGATGAATACTGGATGGCTGCACTATATGAATTACCTTGCTGGGAATATATATCCATACAATATAATGATCCATACAATGTTTTGTTTTTACGTACTTGTGAACTGAGCAACACAGATTAAGTGTATTTGTTTTATTACTTTCTGTTATTACAACAAATACTGTGACAAACACCTTGAAGCATTTGCATGCATGAAAGTCTGCACCGGTCCTGTCAAAGCGTGCAACACGTTAAACTAAAAAGAGTTTGCATTATTCTTGGTTGCCGCAGTTCAAATAATTCTTTCTGGCATTTATGTTTTTACCAACACTTCGGGCTACTGTAAATAGGAAAAACCTTGATGTTTTATTTTGCCTCAGTCAAATGCATATCCGTGTTCACATTTGTGTTAATTTAACATTGTTTTTTTTTCATGGAAATATTTTAAAGTATAAACTAACCAGTATATTTCGATAAAATGAACAACATATTCAGTGCTCGAAATGGTCTCTGCGGAGGAGTGATTATTTACACTTATTTCAGGAACGTGCAAGAATAAAGAAGATTCATTTTATCGATGATAAACTTATAATCTTATATTGTTACACGCGCTGTTTACCGTTCGAAATCTCCGGAAAAACAAAACAACCAATACGGTTAGTTATATTGAAACACTTGAAACCTATATTTTGTTTGCCAACGTTAATATTTGAGTGATTTCTGGTGGTAGCTAAGAATTATGAGAAAAGTTTATATTTATCACTGCGTCAGACAAGGTTCACACATACAGTATATCAACGTTATGTTGATTCTACCATAGGACTTAAAGCGATCTTATACTAGTGAAAGACATCACGTTTCAGAGTTATTGAAAGTTACGTATTTAGCTTCAAAAGAGTTTAAAAAGTAACTTTATATGGAAACAGAGAACAAAGAAGGATATATTCTTCGAAGAATTATGTTCAAAGATTACCGGTTACTCAGCCAGCATCGCCTACTGTTAGATGTCTGCGGAGACAACCCGTCCTAGTTTAAGATTTCCGTCTAGGGCTAATAAATGTTTGCTAATCCAAACACGTACTGTTTTTTAATTTTCAAGAGATTTCCTAACGAATTCATCTGTTCTGAGTACGAAATGATTTCTTATTTGGTTTAAAAACTTAAACACCCAATTGGTATTTTGTCCAGTTAATATGGTCAAATCAGGGCACAATGCGGGCTATATAGTGACAGATGTCGCAGCGAAACAAAAAAACTTTAGGGGTGTTTTGAACCGATGTTTACACCACACACCGCCAAGGTGTTTTAAAACACCCTTTGAGGTGTTCTAGAACGCTACAAGATAGAGGTATTATAAAACGCCCCCATAATAAAGTAAAGATGCTTTACAATACCGTGCGAATGTAGTAGGGGTGATTAAAAACACCCTATTCAAACAGCTCGAGTGTTTTAGAACACCACAGGATAATGCAACGAGTGTTTTGAAACACCCCGAGATATAGTATTAAAACAGCTCGAGTGTTTAAACACTCGATAAAATGGACAGTATTTAGAACACCCTAATAAAAAGAAGGGTATTTAAAAACACTGCAAAAATTGCCCGGCGTCCCGTAAATAAGGATGATGATTCAAAGTACCAGCTTGATGGAAGTGGTAAAGAATAAAACATAAAAATAATACATTTTATCTCTTTCATATTAACAATCGTGCAATAAATATTGACCAACAACACAACAGACGGTAAGATGGCATTATCGAACAATGTTCACAAGTACAGCAGTGTAAGTTTTGTAGATGGCTTCAGTCAAGATCGTTATCACTAGCTAACTACTGACAACTTCTTTCCTCATTTTCGAAGGTAATTCGTAATTTATTAAACTCCTATTTCGAGTATTCTGGCCCACAAGAGTAGCCACACCACTTCCCATGAAAATCGTCGGTATTTGAATAAGAATTATTTTATATTTCAAAAGAACAATTCTGATGATCTAGAACTTCATGTGTGCCTTCCAACAGACCTTTTTTTTTTTAATGTAGCACATGTGACGTCATTATGCGTATGAAACTATGGTAACTTAAATTGCATATTCCGACGACAGTGAGTATTTTTGATGGCAAATACACAGGCAAATATCAGAGTTTTGTTGCGATTTTTGAACGTTTGATTATATTTAATGGTATTTTATGAATTTCTAGACATCTCAGACTGAAATTCAGCAAAAAGATTTTCCGACCTTAGTTCTCCTTTAAATACAATAGATATTCTATAACTGTTAATTAATCAATAATTAAAACAATCATATCGCCGAAATTTAAATATATAGAACCAATGAAAATGCCTCGACGAATTCTGCAGAAGAGAAAATAGCTTTAGGTTCGTTTTTATCTCGCTGAGGTTCCTCAACCTGTTTGGGGAACAGTAATATATCAAAATTGAATTAATTATAAAGCTAGAAGAGACATTGTAAAAAAAAAAATAGGCATACCGGAAAACCGGAAGCCGGAAGCCTGAGGTGAAACCAGTGATCCTTAGGTGGGACCCTTGGGTGAGACCCTTAGGTGGGACCCTAATGATCCAGCAAAAAATATAATCGGTTCAAATGAGCTCGTTACTAATTTGTTGTAAAATGTTTACTCACAAACTTACGTGTAAGGAATAAATTTCGTCCATTGCAAAAGTCTTCAGAGACAGATGAGTTAAGCATCTTCATGTTAAAATGTTTGAAAAAAGTTTAATTGACATTATTCTTTGTTTTAATAAGGTAATCAACTTAAAGCCGTCAGGTGCAGAAGTATTTTTACTTTTATTTTGTATAAACAAAGTCACAATATATATTCGATTTTATTGTTTAATTACTAATCTCATTGGTCGAGATTAATCTTATTGTATATTGTAAGTGGCACTTGTGTTTGCAAACATTCGTTTTCTGCGGCTGAAAACATTGTTTTTATTCGAACGTTCGAACTCGTCATTGTATTAGCGTTAACTATTTCAAACAAATATCAGCAATGAAAGATTATAGAAACACAAAAAACGGACTATCTTATCCGCAAACATAAGGGTCCCTCCTAACGGTTTCACCTAAGGCTCTTATCTGAGAGTCTCATCTATGGGTCCCACCTAAGGGTCCCGGGTCACGGTTTTTCGGTATGCCAAAAGGGTAGATGTTGAACTCCAAACCGTTTGGCTTTATCAGACTATTACATTGCAATGTTACAATTCTTTCTTTGATGTATTATATAGGTATTTATTATTATTTACCATGGATCTCGCAGACATATCCATTGTGTAGAATCTTAGTCACAAGACAGTGACTATAATTTAATTTTTGAAATCAAATTCAGCATCCCAGCTATGGCTTTAACGGACATCATAGTGGGGCCATTTTGTTGAAATATATTACATGGGAAAAAATGACCTATTATCCGAAAGAACCACCATATGTTTCAATTAAATTTCTTGAGACCACAACATTAGATTAGATTAGATTTCAACTTTCTGTAGTAGAGAAAAACAGCGCAGCAACCTCGTCCACAGTGCTTTTTGCCTTTTTGAAACACGGAGAACCACTCTCCGTCTATTCAAAATGTAAGAAGCTTTAGTGGAAGTACGAGTATCGAGTTGTGTGACGTTATAGAGGGACATTTTGAAAGAGATAAATAGAAAGGAAGAAAAATGAGGAACAAAAATATTAGACGCTGGTTTTCAGATGGTTGACGGATGGTACGATGGTACGGAAGACGGTGGATTTCCCTAACCCCGTGCTAGGGTTAAAATTAGAGGATAAGTTGAATAACCGTATTTTGAATACTATTCACATTTATTTAACGTGCATGCACTCATATAATAAAACACAGCCCATAGAACTATAAGATTGTACCCTATGTGTTAGCCTTTCATGCTCCATAAAATGCGATCCATTGAAATGCGGAGACAATCTGCGAATATTTAGTCAGTCAAATAATTATTGAGATCTCAATGACTAGATATATATATATTGGAAACCTTCTAAAAGGTTAATGATGAATAACTATCTTTTACAGTTACTTAACGCAGTGTGAATGACTGTTGAATGCGGAACCGTTTAATTAACACAGTGTGAATGACTGCAGAATGCGGAATTGTTTATCTCCGTATCCGGATTAAAAGATTGCGTTATATTGACCTTCACAAGACGAAAAATTCGCCGTAAAAATCAAACGAAGTTATTCCCCATTAATAGAACGCGTCACAGTGTGAAAAACATTTTGTTATATGTGGTGCCTGTGCGCAAAAACCTGCTCAAAGTCAGCAGTAATGAAGCTAGAACAGCTTTTAAAACATTGTTCTAGCGTCCTTACTGTTGACTTTGAGCAGGTCTTTGCCAACTATGGTAGCATGTGCGCTGTATCTTACGTTTATAAATAAAATATATATAGATCGATTTGCATAAACTCGCAAATGTTATACTCCGGAAAGTTATACACCAAAAATAAATACCTTTGGTATCTGTATCTGTACACAATACTCTGCATTGAAGGGAGAGTGGTAAAGTCAAAATGAAGCAAACGTGTGCAGTATTTCCAATTATATAAAATTGAACGTTGATGTTGAAATACGCCATAGCGGTGTACAAACATTTTCAAACATTTTGAACCAATTTTGCTTTTCCACACTGTGGGGCAGGAAGTTAGTACAATTTATGCAAGTTGATTGTAAAAAGATGTGGGCTAACATCTAAAATCTTTCCAAGCATGTTGATGTTGGCATACAGGCTCGCCAAAACCGTAAAGTTTCTATTGTTTTTGAAATTTGGATTATTTTCAAAAGTTTTTGGAAAATATTTCCATATTATTGCGGAGAAAAAGATTTAAAGATCTCGGACAACCTGTTGCCAAACAAATTGATTTGACCTAAATGTTTGCTCAACATGTTGGCACGGTCTATACCAGGCCTAAGAATAAGTAAGAACATCTATTTACAAAATCATATGTACAAATTCATCATGTTTACATAGCTAAATAGAGCAGAAACCGTATTCCATACATTGCTGACCAACATGCTAGGTAATATAAAGTGACTATGATTACATAGCTTAATAAAACTTGCCAGCATATTACTTATACTATTATATTAAAAGTGACAATGATAACATCGCTTAATAATCCGTGCCAGCATATTACTTATACTATTACTTATGCTGAAAGTTAAATGTGCAATATTTCACAATTGACTTGATTCCGAATTGAATTCATTTTCCTATTTTCAGGTAGTAATGATATTAAAAATTACTAATAATTTTCCTCTCATTTTGATATTACAACCCCCCTCCGCAATTTAAATATTAAATTAATAAGAGTCTCAACATTAATTCACACCATTAGGGCAGGAGGACTAAACCAAGAGGTTACAAGTTCGGAAAACCCACAGCGCGAAAAACTGCGGTATAAATAGCTCTTTATATGTACTATGTAGTGCCATAAAAAGCAAACACTGTCATAAGAAGCTATGCCGGCCTATATTCACCATTACTAACTATATATGTCCATTAATGCATCTTGGTAATCTTGAAACAAGTAATATTACTTTCAACGCTTTCTGATCACTTTAAGCGATTTATTAGTCCGGGTAATAATCCTTATGCTAACTGTTTTCTTCCGACAACGGGAAATAGTCTTATTGCCTAGGTATTGTCCTCACAGCCTCGGGAGATACTCTCAACTTTAGTCCATATTTTCCCAAAATGCCTTTAAAATCAGTTAGCATAAGTTTAATCTTTCTAGGTGTCATGTACCCTTTCAGTTTTTTGTTGATATTCTTTACAATTTATCGGTTGTAAACTTGAGTTTTGTGTTGTGAACGAGTACTTTGTGGCTCCTCTTCTATTAATCGTCACAAACCTTTGCGTACACATTAACGCAATGTGTGCCGGAATTATTATTCTCTCCGAAATTCGTTGCATCTTCACCATACCATAATCTAAGTATCTTTCCTTTGCTAATTGCTTGATTATAACCATTGAAGATAAGCTCATCTGAATTCCTGTTGTATCCAGGTATTAAAAGCACTCCATAACTGTAACTAAGTACTCTTTGTTTTGGGGGCAAGAACCATACCCTATCGTTTGTTGTGATAAGAATATGCAAATAATCAATCTGATTAGAAGCGCATCCAAAATTAGTTAAAGGTGAATTATTGCATGTTGCTCCACCACTCACATGCACGAGTTTTAAAGCAGTCAATACACCATCGTTTATAAGATTAAATTGACCATATTGATCATTTTTGGCACCGTAACATACGTTCTTAGCTTGCAATGACCATTCACCTATGAATCAAAACATTTTAGATTATGACAAATTGTTAAATTCTCTAATTATAATACTATTGGTAGTATATGCTGGATATAAAAATGAAGGTGTAATTTTGAAAGTTGTGCACCCACTCTAGTAAGCATCATGTATGAGGCACAAATATAAACACGCAGAGAGTGTTTGCATTAAGCTTAGGCTAAGATTTAATAATCGTTCATGCTGCTGATGGCAACAATAGTTATACAAGCCTGCTTCACAAACATTTCTCAAGAATCCACCATGGCATGGAAAACTAATAGTTTTAACAGACAGTGTCAATAGTGATTACTTTCGTTATGGCAACTTAGCCTTAATAATTCTGAACTATACAAGTCAAGCCGTCGCTAGTGTAGCGGTGTTTCAGACAAGTGATATATAGATTCTCCGACAGGGTTAAACGTTTTTTCTGTGGTTGACGTTGTTGTGATCGTTGTGGTGGTTCCTGCTACTAATGCTGCTGCAGTTTGTGCTGCTATAAAATATTTGACGAATCCTCAACTGAGGCCTTACAATACTCTACACTTTATGATTCCCTCCAGCTTTTCGAATTAAGACACGCTTTATACGAATTCGGAAGTGTCGTCATATTTTGGTGTAAGCTACCTTTTTATATATTAAATTACTTGGTCATAAGGAATACTCGGTTTTTACTTACATGTACATTCGTAATATGGTGGTAGCATTTTATCAACACATTTACCATTTGTACATGGTTTTGTTTTTAGACATACTTCACCAATGAAATCATCAATCTGTAGAAATTAAATAACAAATATTAATCTTCTGATTATTTACTAGTATAATATTCTTGATAATCTGTTCGCAACCATTTACCACATGACGCAACTATTCTAACATAAAATCAGGGGATAACAAACAAAGAATGAGAAATGAACCAAGCAAGAAATCTAACAAGAAATAATTTCACTTTTTTGTATATCCCTATAACTTGCGCAGCAGATACAAACAGATAGAAAGGCGTACATGCAACCTGTTGCATAAACTAAGAGAGATTTCGCGCTTGTTAACGAATTCTCCACGCCACAAGTGAAGTAAAAATTCTAAAAATGACCGAGGAATTCCCTTGAAATTTATCCTGGAGAATTATTGGGTAAACTTTAAACATCGAATCTTTAGTCTTCTTGTAACCTTGAAAAATTATTTGATTTTAGCAGCCTAGTATCCAGGCTCTTGGAACAAATTCGGATCTTCGTGCTCAAATAGTTGTGTGATTGTCTGAAATAGTGATGTGATTGATTGTAGGACGAATCACGAACGTACATGATTGTTGCTGGACCATTGTGTACTTATACAGTTTACTCGGTAATGTTGGACTTAAATTAATACTAAAAAGTACATAAAACCCTAAATAATAGAACTGTACATAACAAAATACTTTGGTCTAATCATGGTCTAATTAGTTACCATGCGGGGCAAACTCTATATTTTGCATTTTTTATTTAAAAAGGTGGCTAAAAGAGGGACTTGCATAAGTACTATATTAAATTACTTAATAGTCAGGCTGCTATGAAATAGAAAAATTAAAAAATGACACAGAGAGACAAAATATGCATTTGCACTCAAAGTATTCCTATTGGTATGGGAATTATGGGAATCATAATCCGCATGCTGAAATCTTTAAATTCTCCTCTGGAAGCCAAACAGCAACAGTTTGGGTGATATAGGTTTAACTGTAGAATCATAAAACCTTAAAGTTCTAACTTTTAAAATCCAAGTATAATAGTTCAAAGCTATCAAAAAGTTATATAAGAGATATTTAAGGGAGTTACACCCATATTCCATTTGAAAATGATGTTTCCTTGTTTAATCCTATTCAGGCCGAGCTCGTTGGGACTCTGAATAACCTCCAAAACTTTTGATGGAACCGTGCTGCATAGTTGAAACTTTTCAGAAAGTTAAGTTCACACGTTGTAACAAAATTATTTTCTTTA
>JAULBZ010007918.1:0-11110 GCA_032360805.1 Neoturris breviconis | reverse complement strand
CCCCATTTTACGCCCTTTTTCTAAAATACCCTGCAGGTCATTTTATTAAGACCCCCCCATTTTAGACATTCAGTAAAATTGACTCCATATTTTTATAACTGTTGGGATTAAAGAGATTGGGTTCTGCCGTTTTCACCACAGGATGGACCTCAAGATTTTTCTTCTGTCCAATATCTATCTAAAATATATATATATATATATGAAATTTGTAAGGTGTAAGGGTTTTAAGGTGTGTTATCCAAAACTATATATACATATATATCTTTCATAATAGAAAAAAAACCATATGAATCTGCATGGACATAAAATAATGATATAATGGCAAGAATTAGCGCCTTTTCTATATCTCAAGGAAAATATGTGTTGGCTCTGTTATTGATACTTTTTCTTGCTTTGGTAGTTGGTAAGTTTTTCACCTCAGCTTTGTTTTCGTATATGCAATGCTTGAAGTGAGTGCAAATAAACACTGGAGAAGTAGTGACAACTCCTGAAGATATCCTCATCCACTGTGCTTAATTGTGTTCAAAATAAGAGCATATTAATCACTGAAAAAAGATTGATTTTTAGCCAACCAAACAAAGAATGGGATATTATTAAAACTTTGCGGTGGCGACCCACTTTTATTAAAAGATTCCTATGAAATTCAGTATCAGCATTCATGGCAATATTTTAGAAGGACTCGCAAAATCTTATCCGATTTTTCAGTCTTGTCAATATAAAAATACTAGGCGAGTGATGAACAGCTTTTGCGCAACGTAAATCACGTGCCTAGATAGAGTTTAGATGTGCAAAATAGATTTTATGGAACAAGGGATACTTTGAACAATGGTATTATTGATAATATATGCAGGCCTGAATATATACATCGGACAAGATGTCCGTTACAAACAAAAACTAGACATATTGTTTTCACATCATATTTATTAAAATTGGTAAACACGTGTGCTTTTCATTATGATAATAAACTAACTTCTCGATTATTACATAAGTTTTATTAAAAACTCTATATTTGTTGTTAAAATAACTCATAAAAACATTTGAAAAGAAATACGTTCTCTTTTCACGATGTTTTTAAATTTATGAAGCAAGATTTACGAATGAAAGTACGATATTGTGTGGTAGCCAAGACTTCTAAAAAGGCTATGGATTATTTTATTATCTGCAGGGGAATCTGACCTGAAACTCTACCATCTTAATAAAGACATATTATATCAAATTTTCTTACATACGTTTTAACAAACTCTTTCTAAACCCCTGTATTTTATACTTCTACCAACGCTTGAACTAACACAAAAGCTCGTCATTGTATAATCCCACCTGTAGCTCTAACGCAAAATAACTTCCATGTATAAGTACCTCCCCACTCCAAAAATAGGCCCACCAAAAAATGCTTTAGTATATGCCCACGCTTTAATATCTGACGTTTACGGTGGTATGAGGAATAATAATGAGCAAGTGATAAAAATGTACATTTGGTTTATCTTTAGGGACCGACTTAAAAATTTTGCTCCAAAACCAACTTTTTTGTTTAGGATAAATCAACTAAAATTGACAAAATTCAACAAAAATGAATTTTTCCAGAAGTGTGTTAGGTCAATTAGCTTGCAATGGATTGGTTTCTTTGGTACGAATAAGCAAATCCATTGCAAGATCATTGACTCAGTACCCTCCTCATTAGATTTTATTTTTGAAACAGTCCCTTAGCATAACAGTATATTATTTATAAAGAAACAATGACACTATTGTTGACTTTTTCCCCTTCTTCTTCGTAAATATGATTTTGTAGAAATATTTCATTTCTTCTCATAGTTATCTGCTTTCCTGCTGTTAATAAATCTGCTGAATTAACACTAGATTTTTCAAGGTATATAAAGTATACATTTTTATTAAAATCCATATCCCTTTAGTTTTTAAAATAAGAACTAACAATTATTATGAAGGTTCTTATTGCAACTTCTACCCTTGATGTTTTTATTGCAAGTGTATCTTTCTACTGTTTTTCTGCATAAGTTTTACTTTGGAGAATAGAATACAGAAAATGAGAACATCTAAATGAAGATGTATATCCAAGCCTGGAAAATTACATCACCTATGGAAGAACTACAAGCAGAACTATGTGCTATTCTATAACCCTAATAAAATTCTTTGAGATATCAAGCCTTGAAAAGAACTGTTGGTCATCACCTATGGAGGAGTGCATTTTGAAAATAGTACTCACACTTGGAAAATAATTTTAGTTAAATCACACTCAAAAATGCGGAGAACCAGTGGACAAAAAGTTGTTCAAAATCTACAGTAAAGACACTAGAAAAACATTGCAAATGTGGTTCTAGCATCTTTACTGAAGACTTTGAACAAGTTTTTATTAACTTGGAAATTGGATCCGAATAATTGTTGATAAGCGTTGTGGAGGAGCTTGTTTTAGTGTGTTTTTAGTGTAGGTCTAGAATTTGAATTGTTTGGCTTATTATCTTTTTAGATTTTCTGCTTCTGTCCAAACATTATTGTTGCGACAAGTCAAAGAACTTAATGACAAGGTACAGTAGAGCCAATTTTCCATCAGGCACTTGTTTATGTGTATGAACTTTGTTTAATTCGAAGTGTGTAAATTAGCATTATGCAATATTAATTAAGTCTGACCAATTCACTGTGCAAACGTTCTTAGCTCAGATGAATCTTACGTTTTTATGTAATGTAAATCAAATATATATTCACAACAAAAATTCAACCGGTGAAAAATGGACATGAGGTAATTTAAAAGCATTATCCAGGCTAGTAATCCCAACCTACTTTTCCAGACTGCTTCTTTGTACTGTTCGTGTGTATTAGGAAAGCATTAACTACTATACTACAATTTCAACAAAATGACATTAAGTTAACACTCATCTATGATTTTTAACCTGCTTTATTAACTTGATTTACATTGCTAAAGTAACTCCAATGTATCATAGATAAAATTGGAATCAGGTGTGTCTGTTTATGTAGATTTAGAAGCATTTTGAAGTGGCTAACTGCATGCAGAACCAAAACTACAAGTTCTGTTTGTTTACATTATTTGCACATTTCTTTAGTACATATTCAGTCTGCTTTCAGGGCGTTAGGTAGATAGCAAACAAATTTGTTGGATGTTCTGTATTAAGAAATTGCCTACGGTCCCACAGGGTAGCGACGTAGCCAATTTTTTTTTTTGTTTCGTCTATGTAAATTGGGAAATTCTAACCTATTCATTCATGATTGGGAAAACAACGTATAATATGTGACTTATCGGCTTTGCTTTTCAAAAATCGAATGTAAACAAATATGAGTCATAGCGGGAGAGTGCTCCTTTAAAAGTCTAACATAAAACACAAGTACTGAAAACTTTTGCAATTGAGAAGTTTGAGTTTACTAACATACATTTTAGTCGCATGTATATATAATTTTTTTCTTATTTTAGGTCATATCACCTTTGGAAGAAAGATTGTCAAGTTTAGAACAATCGTAAATTATTTTAATGACTTTATTATTATTATCTATGAATTCTTCGAAGCAACTCTAAATTTTTTACTCATTTACTCTATATGACTCCATTCTCCTTTTAAATGATTTTTTGAACCATTAGATTTGGATGATTTTCTCTTATGTTATACTTTAATTCATATTTATTTCCATACTACTGCCCACTGGGTAAAAACTTGTTCAAAGTCTGCAGTAAAGATCCTAGAACAACATTGTTTGACGTTGATCTAGCATCTTTACTGGTGACCTTGAACAAGTTTTTGCCCACTGGGTACAGGTGTCTTGAATTGTTTTAATTTGATAGTATGCGGAATGGTCACTTAGGCTACTAAACAACAATCCATGTAATGGTCGAAATAAGAACAAATAATCACTGTGGAAGAGAGATGTTTGAAAATAGCTTCAGACTTTGTGGCCATGGCCAAAAAGGCAATCCATAGACAAATCCCCCATGAGTGCAACTTCTGTTCTGGAGGAGTGATTTTTGAATAATGCGCACTCCTTTGTAGTGATTACTTATTCTCTTATTTCAAGCACTAACAATTCACACAATTTTAGGAAAAAGAAACATCCAACAATCAAGTATCTTGCTGAAAAAGACAGAAAAAGAATTTTGGTAATGGTTTTAAAAAAAATAATATCTGCGGGTGAACATTGATCTTATTATTGATTCTTAAAACAAAGAACCAAAGGAGAAATGTACAAAAACTTATTCAAAGTTTGGAGTAAAGATGCTTAAACAACATTTTCAACATTGTTCTAGCGTTTTTTTTTTATTTGTGGTTGCCTACATGAGGATTGGAGATCTTTGGAAGAAGAAATCAATGGAGAAAACAAATTGAATGCTCAAAATAAGAGTAAAATCATTGTAGAAGAGGGATTTTTGAGCTTTCGACATTGTAGCTTAAAGTTATCCTCAAAAACACTCCTCCACTGCGATTATTTGCTCTTATTTCAAACACTGAAACTGCAAAAAATTGAACTTGACAACCCTATTGATACTTTTCCAAGAGACTGCCAAAATGGGGAAAGGAAAAACAAACATTCTAGTCATCAGTTATACAAATATTATCGATTTTGCAAGCTTCAAAATAACTGCTTTACAACTGAAAACTAGTCAAAAAACACTTCACCACAGGTGATGTCCGACAGTTATTTTGAGGCTGGGTTTCGAATAATTCAATTGAAGTTTTTATCTGAACTCTAGATAACTGGCGGAGCAGGGTTTGTTGGCTGCCATTTAACCCATGCATTATTATTAGAAGGTCATGAAGTAACCGTGGTTGATAATTTTTTTACTGGTAGAAAAAGCAACTTAGAACAATGGTAAATACTTATATAACTCTAACTGTACATTAAAAATATTCTAAAAAAATTATACATAGTACCAATAGTACCCAACCTTTCTGGTGCTGGTGATGGTGTATGATGCTGTGTACTGTGATTTTTGTGTACTGACTATATCTTTGCATAATGACCGTGTAATGACACAAGGTGGGTTGGCAATGACAATAAAACAAGCCTCAATATGACGGTCGTACATCACCTGTTAAGGAGTGTTTTTTTAGTACAGTATTCAACTGCACTCAAAAACACTCCACCACAGGTGATATCCCACCGTCATATTGAGGCTCGATAAATTATAAAAAAGTTTCCTTTGTTTCAACCCAATGTGTATGTGTCGATTCATATTAACAACTTTTCGGTTTATTGTCATAAATGTAGACGAGAATATAATTTTTTTTATATTTCTAGGGTAGGACATGAGAATTTTGAACTTATAAATCATGATGTTGTGGAACCATTATACATTGAAGGTAGTTAATATATCTTCTGCCTTCATTATTTCTTTGTTATTGGTTTCATATTATAATGAACATGCGCTGTGGTTGAAATGAGAGTAAAATAATCACTGTGGATGAGGGATTTTTTAACGTAGCTTCAGACTTTGTGACCTGAAGCTATGCTAAAAAACCACTCCTCCACAGAGATTATTTCCACATTCCAAATGCTGATAGATTGAGTGTCTGATAGAATGAAGGTGTCCTCCAACAAATTTACAATTGACAAGCCTCAAAAAGCTGTTGGACATCACCTGTGGAGGAGTGCTTTTTTAGTACAGTTTTTAACATTGAAACTGAAGTTGTCCGATAGTTACGTTGAGGCTTGAATTGATTTGTTATTACATTATAGAGATCCTTGAATCTAAGGTTGGCTATAAGTGTTTACTTTCACTGCCTAGATTTTATTGACTTTGTTACAGCGACCACTCAAACTTGTTATAATTTGAAATTTGACTGACTATTATTATGGTGAGAATCTTATTCCTGATCCTGCAAATCATTATTTCTTCAGAGGTTATCATAACTGCTGGTCATCACTGTGGAAAAGAGATTTTGGGCAATTTGGCTGAAAATATTAGGAAAACTTTCTCCTCTACCGTGATACCGTGATGACTGGCAGTTGTTTTAACCCCTGTATCTTGGAGAACTTATTCCGATATATTCAATGATTTTCCTTTCTTTTTTTCTTTTCAGTCGATCAGATTTATCATCTTGCATCACCCGCATCACCGCCACACTATATGTATAACCCAATCAAAGTATGTGTTTACTTGACTTCTCAGGTCACCCACAATTAAGAGGATAGTTTTTGGAAGAGACTATGTTGGGGAGGGGTGTCCTAAGGTGTCCTAAGGGTGTCTTAGTCCGCAAAAAATTAGTTCCAGACTCGACATGAGCTCATGGATTGACCCAGTTCCAAATAGAGCAAGAAAATTAGCAGCATTTGCAATAGCGGTTGTCTGTACTTATCTATTTTGCTAATTTTCATGGGAATAGTTAGGTATTTTGTGAATTCATTTATCTATTATCTACCTGATGTTTATGTACTTTTTGAAGCAGCAATTATTAACTTACTAACCATAGAACGCGTGGTTTTAATATCATAAATCATATTTGTTTATTTCTTTGTTTTTGTAGACAATCAAGACAAACTCTATTGGCACCTTGAATATGCTCGGTAAATATTAATTTGTCTTGTAATTTCTTAATAAGCTACTTCCACTTTTAGATAAACATATGTTATTGTAATATATATCCCTCAGGTGCCCTCAGGCTGCTTATTGAAACAGTCAGTGGGGAGAGGAGTGGGACTGGCAGCACATATTCCAAAGGGATGCTTATTTAAGGGGGATTTTATTTACAAATATAGAAATAGTTTTAGCTTTGTTTATTCAAGATAGCTCTTATTTGAAAATGTGAAAAATTGAGACGGCACTTTTTTGAATACGTTCAAAATTGGAGAAAAAAAAATAATGAACCAAAGGATAGTTTTAAAAAAGATTTGAGTTGGAGATTGGGTTCCCTAAAATGAAGAAATAAGATATATTTAATTTAAAGAAATTAAAGGCAATAATAGGGAAATTTTGAATTTTGTTGTTGTATTTTTTGTGTGTTTTCAGGTCTGGCAAAGAGGGTACATGCTCGTTTGTTGCTAGCTTCAACATCAGAAGTGTATGGAGGTTAGTATCAACACCTAATCTTTTTAAAGTTGTATAATGTTAGGTTCTATCACCTAAGTGCTTGAAATAAAATAACCACTGTTGAGGAGTGGTGTCTGAGCATAACTCCTCCACAGTGATAATATCTTCTTTTCTCTCGAGCGCTGAGTTTAGTATCTCTATTCATGTACAGTCAAAACATTAGTGAAATTCCAGTAGTTGAAATAAGAAATGCTCATAAAAGTACTCCTCCACAGTGATTATTTACACTTGTTCTTACTACCACTGAATTCTAAAGTTCAAACTTTATGATTTTTAAGTGTTACTCTTTTATTTATAGATCCTGAGGTGCATCCTCAACCAGAAACATATTGGGGACATGTTAATACTATAGGTCCCCGTGCTTGTTATGATGAAGGTAAAAGAGTCGCAGAAACAATGTGCTATGCATATGCAAAACAAGTGAGTGTATTTATTTGAAGAGTAAAAGTATTGTTCAATACTTGAAATAGGAGTGCTCAATGATCACTCTACCACAGTGGTTATATGTTCTTATTTCAACTGTTGTTATTTTTTTAATTACTATATTTTTCAGCTTAGACGTTTCCCAGTCGGCAAAAACCTGTTCAAAGTCAGTAAAATAACGTTAGAACAACGTTCAAAGAACGCTGTTCTAACGTTATTTTGCTGACTTTGAACAGATTTTTGCCGGCTGGGTTATTGCGCTAATTAGCTAACCAGACATGGTTCTCGCGATAGAAATAGCAAATGAGAATTAAGAAAAGAAGTATAAAATTTGACAGGGTAGGGTTCTTCAAACTAGGTACCCGTTTAAGACTAATAGAATGGGTTTCTTCAGATTTTGTAAGTATCATTTAATTTACTTTTGGATTTGCATTACTTATTTGTGTAGGAAAGAGTTCAAGTTCGGGTTGCCCGAATATTTAATACATATGGTCCAAGAATGCATATGAACGACGGTAAGTTAATGAAGTACTTTGTCTGTAGCTTCTAAAATACCTTTCCCTTTACTCTGAAACTTGAAAAATTAAAATATATATGTGCGTAATTTTTGAGAAACGCAAATCACAAGTAAAGCATAACTAATTAAAATGACGCTTAATAGATTTAGCTCAGAGATTTAACAAGTAGACTTACTTAGGGCTTAGGATCTTAGGTCTTTTTGAAAACTCGACAAATTCTGTTGTTTCTAGCAGCCTAGTGTCCAGGCTATTAGAGCAATTTCATATTTCTGTGCCGTTCGTCTTGCTAATCAAAATTTAAGGATTTTTCTCTAAGTTGAAACTCCGAATTTTTGCACAAATTTCCCTTTGTCTGAAATATTTCTGCATTTGATTGTACATTAACAGGAATAGACTTATCCACAAATACATGAAAATGAGGCGTTGGCTGCTCAAAGTAGAACTTGATACAATGCATTTACTTTCTTTTTGTGCACTGTATGGCAATACTCTGCCATCATTGAAATAAATATTCGAGACAAATTGACATTTGTGCAATAATTCGGTATTTCAACTTAGATAAAAAGCCTTAATATTTTGATTAACAAAATAAATGGCATGAAAATACAAATTTATTCCAAGAGTCTAGGTATTAGACTGCTAGAAACAACATAATTTGGCAAGTTGGCAAAAAAATCTAAGATCTTAAGTCTCAAGTCTACACAATAAATCTACGAGTTATTAGCTCTAGGAACATCATGTGGTTATTTTCCGCATTTAAGTTTCAATTGTGGCGTCTTGAATTCATCAACGTTCGCAAAATGTATTTTAATTTATTTCCTCGATTGTGATGTCTTTGATGAGAAACCTATCAGAACTGCTATTTCCATATAAATGCATATATTGACGAAGAGTAATAAAGTTTTAAACAAAAACCATATTGTGGTTGTCAATAATCTTGCAGTGGATTGGTTTCTTCGTACCGAAGAAACCAATCCATTGCAAGCTCATTGACATACCATTTTACCACATATTTTTGTTGGATTTTCTTACAAAGTTAATGGTTTTTGGCACGAAGTTTTGAGATGCACCTTTATGTTTTATACATTGTGTGTTGAAATAAGAGCTAATAATCATTAAATTTAGGTCGTGTTGTGAGTAACTTCATATTACAAGCCCTTCAAGATGAACCAGTGACGGTAAGACATTTCTAAATTCTATGTTCTGCTAAACCTTTTATAGCTTCACTCTACAAAGCCTGGATCTGTGCTCAAACATCCCTCATCCACAATGATTATTCGGTTTTATTTCGACCACTGAACTCTAGTTATTTTACGATTTTTTATAAGAAGCCTAGTTAGATTTTTGTAAAAAGTTTACAAATTCTTATTACAGTAGTATCACCATCTTTAAACCAATAACAGTCTAGAAATTTCTATCAATGACGATTGGTGATTGATTTATTTTCAGTGCACTCTCAGTGGTCGAAATAAGGAATAATCACTGTGGAGAAGGAGAGATGATTGAGCATAACTTCAGGCTTTGTAATCTGAAGTTATGCTCAAAAGTTACTCCTCCGAAGTGATTACTTGCTTTTATTTCAACCACTGATTCTGAGCTTATATATGGTATCATCCTTAAAATGTCTTGTTTAACATGCTCTTTGCTTCCTAGTTTAGCTAATTTGCAAAACAATACTTGACTTAATGCCCCTAATAAAGTTTTAAAATGTTTGATAACTTACTGAGTTTCATTTTTTGCACGTTTTTTTCTTTAGATTTATGGCACGGGAAAACAAACTAGATCATTTCAATATGTAAGGTAAAATATTTTGTTAGAAGCATTTTTTGAAGACAAACCCTAGCGTTTTTACGTTCGCAAAATAATCAGAAAATTTTTCCTCCACAGTGATTATTATTATGTTGAACACTAAAGTCTCAAATGGGCGCCCTCCAAGAAACCAATATCGGGTCAGTAGACAAATAATAATGGTTGGATAATGGATATCGGACTATATAGAGTGATCTGATGTGATTGATTGGATAAAATCAAAAGGATTAATGTGATATGAAAATCGCCATTGTCACCAGGATTTTCCAAATCAATCCTAATATTATGAGTCTGCCATTAGAGAAGTCTTTCAAGGTGTTCCACTGTGTAAAGGTTTATTTCCACAGGCGAAAAACTCGATACGAAAGGCAAAACAGAACATTCCATTGGGAGAAATTGACGTCACATTTTAGGGAGTAGAATATCTCCTTGTATGGACTGGTGGCAATGTACATCCCATATAGGGAGGTATTGGGCGTATTATTTATTCAATGACTGGTGAAGACTGTTCTTGAATAGACTAGCAAGCCGTCGTTATGAAAAAATTACTGCACTCCGACTCCCGGTTATCACCGATTGCTTTCCTGATTTCTGGATTTAGCCTACTAACGACTAAGCTAGTCTATTCTTGAATTGATCTTTGAGTTTGAGATATTGTGTTTTTTGTTTAAAATGCAGTCGGGTGTGATGTAGCAGAGTGTAAGAGAATATCTTGTTAAACGCCATACGAGTCACCCAGGATTGGAATGTTTTTAACTGATAAAATTTAATACAGCACAAACAGTGTAATTAGCTGTCATCAAAAGTATGCTCCTACTTTCTTTTCCAAGGCAAGAGAGCTTATTTTGTTTACATACTTTCCAGAATGATAGCCTAGGTTTAAAAAGTTTTGTATGGCCTTTAACAATATTGGTTTCTTAAGGCAGTTTCCACTTCACACGACATGGTCGCAGTTGCTAGCGGATACGTAAATCCGGTACTTTGATTTGCTAACACGTTTTTTTTTTCTTTGTTCGTCTGAAAATGCATCAACCAGTCAAGATACCGGATTTTCGCATTCGCTAGCTACTGCGACTTCTAGTAACTGCTACCATGTTGAATTGAATCTATGTTTTGTAAGATTGTTAACTCACTGCCATTTCTTTGTTTGGTAATTTGTATTTACTGTTCCAGCGATCTTGTTGATGGTTTAATAAAGCTGATGAATAGTAATATATCATTACCTGTTAATATTGTAAGTCGGAATTCCTCTGTGGAGGAGCATCTTTGGAGACTCATTTGCAGCTTTTTGGCTGCAAATGAGCCTCCAAAGATGCTC
>JAULBZ010007917.1:0-11112 GCA_032360805.1 Neoturris breviconis | reverse complement strand
AGGAAAGTCTTACTCAGCTGGAAATACTAACTGTTCTTACACTTGATTCTTCTCTAGCTAGGAAAACGAGCTGTTCTAAGATACTGAAAGATGTTCTAAAAATACTGAAATGGAGATCTAGCTAGAGAATAAGAACATCTATTTCTCAAAACACCTCCCATTGACTGCTTCTGTACTTAATGTAGTTTGGAACTGGATCTCAGACTAGGAACTTTACATTCCAAAAAAAACGCTACCTGTTTCGATTAACTTACAGTGACTCTACCATACGATGGCGCGCAACTCAAAAAAGATCGGTAACTTACAATCATGGGCCATGGGCATAATTTTTGAGACGAATTTTAACGTAAAATACAAATCACAAGTAAAACAACTAATTAAAACGACCTCAGGAATACCCAAAGAGATTTATCTCAGAGATTTATCTGTAGACTTATGATTTTATCTCGGAAATTTATCGAGTAGAGACTTTAAGACTTAGGCCTTTTTGCAAACTCCACAAATTCTATTGTTTCTAGCAGCCTAGTACCCAGGCCCTTAAAGCAAATTCAAATTTCTGTGCTGTTCGTCTTGCTAATCAAAATTTAAGGCTTTTTGTCTAAGTTGAAATTCCGAATATTCGCACGAATTTTACTAAAAATGGTGTATAATAAAGTATTGCTTTTGTTTCCGTCTCCATTGTTTGGAAAGAGAATATCCCTGATAAAAATTGTACATGTATGCTCTGATATTATTACCTTTGTTTAGTTCATATATTTTTTACAAACTCGTAATTCATTATCGATCTCAGTGCTTCTTGATATTTGTAAGAATAGAAAAGGTCTGGGGATGAGACAGATAATTGCCATAGTTTCGTTTAGTTCTTTTGTAAACATGATAAATGTCCTAAAGGTTTCTTTTCTCTTAACGTTTCATAGAGTTAGACATCAAGAGAGAAGCCTTGGGAGTGGGAATAAGATTGGATAAATGTACTTACACATCCTGTTCTGACCCCCACAAAGCCAGCGCTTCTTTCCTTACAACCTCGATCCCAGCGTTTCTTCTATCTTTTTAACTGAAGACGACTTACAAGTTTAGACGTCAAGAGAGAAGAAGCCCTGGGATCGAGGTTGGTTTCCTTAGTAAAACTATCAACTGTCAATGAAGATCAACCTCGTTTCAAGAATGTCCTTGCTCGTTCTTAAGGTTTCTTACCATTTTGAAACAGTGCCACTCTCCGTATTTTTCTTTTTACGGGAATAAGACCTTCAAAAAGTACTAGACAGTACCCAATGAGCACAAATTTGTTCAAAGTCAGCAGTAAAGACGCTGTATATACTACGTCTAATATATGTAATAAACTTCGTAGTTAAAGTTTTTCTTACTGTCACTAACTTATTTCCCCCCCCCCTCTTGCTACATCCATTTCTATGTTTAGATAAAGTTACCACATCAATTTCTATGTTAAGAACAAAGTTGCGACGTCAATTTCTATGTTTAGCGGAAACATTACCACATCAATTTCTATGTTAAGAACAAAGTTGCTACATCCATTTCTATGTTTAACGGAAACATTACTACATCCTCAATGCGATTAAGGAGGCCTTTACAGAGGAAAAAGACAATAAATTTGCAGGTCCTATGACAATATTAAATAGCGTTTCATATATTTTGCAATTATTATTTCTCAAAAATTTATATATATTTTTTTTTAAGAAACTCAAAAATTCGGTTTTTCTTATCTTGCATCACTGGAGAATGTTGTGGGATGCTAACAACCGTTCTTTTATGTGCTCTAAATTAACCTTTATCGAAATCCATCGTGACATTGGTCGTACCTAATAGAAAAATTTGCTAAATCAGCATTTTACTGTCAATATTTTGCTATAACGTCATCAAATTTGACGAAAAATGCTAATTTGGCACAATTTTTTTAATCTTCGTCGTGTTTATAATTAGTAGAATGTATATGTTTTTAGGTTTTTCCTTCTTACTTAGGGAAACCAATCAAACATGTAAAACTAAATTTTAAGGTTCTTCTTTATATAGGAGTCCATTATTTTCATATATAAGAATGTTCACCCAGTCCACCGTTTCCACTTTTTTCCATTTCTTTCATGCATTTGGTGGGAAAAATATGTCCACCATTTGTTCTGCTCACAGGGGAATATTGCGTAATTATGCAAAACAAACAGGGCTGACGCAAAAACAACAAGAAAAGAAAGTAGCGAAGCGAAATTCGCAGAACAGAATAAAAAAATGATTGTATAATTGTTAAAAATGACTTCCACATAGTAGACTGAGTTGTTATTTTCTATTTCTTTCATAACACACCTCGTTCCCAGGGCCTCTTTCCTTTTCGAACACAGAGGAGACGGTTCAAACGGCGAGGTGAGTTGTTAATTCTTATGTATGAAAAAAATGAACCCTAACATGTGCGTTCTTCGCTTTACAGTTTCAAGTATAAAGTTCAAGTCCTTTTTATGCGCATGCGCACTGTCTCATCTTCTTTGATTTACTTATTTATTTCAACATAGTCCATAGGCTTAGTCGGACAAAGTAGGATTACTTGTGGGGGAATACGGTGCCAAATTATAAATGAAGTCATTAGATTTGTTAAAAGCGCGACGTTACCGAACAGGTGACGTCACTTTCAAGCAATGTAATGGCTTCATTTGTAATTCGTGCGAGCAAATTCGCCTAGTAGAAATCCACCTTAAAGCCGCATTCACATGTACGTATTCTTTTAAGTAAGGGCTTACGGAATGGATGGTGTTCATTCATTCTCTTACGTTACGCAAAAAAATTACGCACATGTGAAATGTCTTACGAAATTAAGTAGACCCTTCCGGAATTCCGGAAGCGCTAATGTGGATTTCCGTGCATGCAAAGCTTTTTGCACGTAAGCCAAAAGAAAGAGAAAAAAATGCTCAATCGCGTTCGAACAGCATTTCGAACTAGAAAATATTCGAAATTATTTGTTTTGGATTTGATAAAAATAAATAACAAAAAGTAAAATGGCGTACAACGACGAAGAACTGTCCACGCACGGTTGTGCACAAGTATGAAGTATTGTATGACAAGAGTCAGAAGCAGCCAATGAGAGGTGTTCTGAGAAATAGGTGTTCTTATTCCTCTAGCTGAGATACAATTCGGACTTTTTATTGTTAAACGCGTGCTTTTCAGAACAGCTCGTTTTCCTAGCTGAGAAAGAATGAGTGCTAAAAACAGCTCATTTTTCCAGCTACACAAGACCCTCCCCAAACAATGTCTATTTTTTGTCGTAAGAACGCCTCTATTTCCCAGTTTAATACGGAATCAATTTATCCCAGAGCAGATCATTTTTCCAGCCAGAGCTTCTCGATTTCCCAGCTGAGACAGCCAGCTCAGAACAGATCATTTTCACCCAGCCAGGAGATGATCAATAGTGAAAGAACAGGTCAAAATCTCCAGCTGTGCCTTTTTTCTGGAACCTAAGAACAGGTCTAATTCCCAGCCGGTATACCCCCTCAGAACACCTATTTTTAAGAACACCTCCGTTGGCTGCTTTCGAAGAGTCATGCAGACTTTCATCGAAAATACATAAAGAGAAATGCTTGGAAAGCTGTTTCAAAAGAGCTTGGCCTTGAATATGGTGAGTTTGTGTTTATTTTAGGATAATGTGTGATTTTCAAGTGTTTATCTCTGAAGTGATAAAATTGCCAGTCAAATGAAACATTTCTTTTGACTTTACGTAAGATTTTCCGTTCATCATGTGATCACGGAAAAAGTAGTGTGGAAATATTGTAGTCTGACAGAGCCTTACCTGAGAACCGAACCGGTTTGTTTTTTCGCGCCGTGTCTTCAGATCTTCAGCGTACCGGCTGCCGAAAACTAACTTCTGAATATCAGGTAAGACAGAGCCAAACTGTACGGGAGTTTTCTACTATATTACCTTCTTTCGTTCTCTTGAGAAATTTATATTTTTGTTATCTATCTGTGATATATCTCCCAAACAAAGTTTCTCGTTTTCTTTCTCCGTAAATTTTCAAATATATAAAGGTGAAAAGAAAGGGATAAGAGGAGCAGTTTGGTTTCATCAGACTAGGAACATTGCGGAATTTATTTTTGTATTTCATGCTCTAAAAGAGGAAAATGTGGAATGTCTTTTGCTTGTCAGACCACCAAATAAAATTGAAAATACCTACTGAACCCTAGCTGAACCAGAGAAGGATGAAATATATTATATACGTACTGGTGGAATATTTATAAGGTACATTGAAGAAAATGAAGAAAAAAAAGATTTTAAAACATCGTGGGTATTACATATCTTCAAGGATTTCAAAAATGTTTGTTATCTGAGATCCGTTCTCAAATGGGAGTGACTTTCTACACACTAGCTCATGCAATTGTTTTTTCTATCATTAAGATTTATATGGACTCTATTTTAGATCAAATAAAAATGTAAGCAATTACAAGCAGAGATGCTTCTCGGATTATAAGTGTGACAGAATCTTAGAGTTTCATTTTTGGTGTGTCATTTGATCTCAGAAGTCCATTTTGTGCTTCAAAATAGCTTAGTCTATGATAAGTTAAATCTTAACTTTAAATTTAAATCTCACTCTCCTTTATCAAAAACGAATTTGTTTATGTTAAGACTTTACTTCTCTTCAAAATCTTTCCAGGCAAAACCATTGCCATGAAATCTTTGTAAATCATAGTATGAGCTACAATCCCGGAAAATAATACTGTAAAATCAAAAGTGAAATTTGTGCAAAACATTTGGAGTATCAACTTACACAAAAAGCCTTGAATTTTATTTAGCAAGAAGAACTGCACCAAATTTCTAATTTGTTCCAAGAGCCTGGATACAAGACTGCTAGAAACAAGATTGCCGAGTTTGTAAAACTACTTGAAGTCTACTCGAGAAATGCGGTGTGTATCAGTTTTCGAAATTTGTAAAATGTCTCATAATTTATGTAAATGGTTGTAGAAACGAGTGCGGAATTTAATTTTGGGATTTGGTGCAAAATCGAAAAAATAAATTCTGCAAATATTTTTTCCACAACAATTTTATCCCTTAACTTTTTAACCACTAAGTTATCGTGCTGAGACTTTCCAACATTTGGTAAAAATCTATAACAGAACACACATATCCTGAAAATTTGAGCTTCTTATCATCTTCTGATAAGTGTTTGATAAGTGTTTCTGGGTCATAACACATATTCTAAAGTTGGAAATCTTTTGCAAATCATCAATTAGTTATTTTGACATCGTTTTGAAGTTGTTCCGACGTCGTGTGCCGACAGGAGTACCTTAAGGGAAGTAATTTTCGCGAATCAAGGTCCTGAAAATCGTGCTGATTTCGCGGAATTTATTTTCGCGTTTAAAGGTTTGAAGGTCAATTTCGTGGAACTTATTTTCGCGTTTTGTGGTCGAAATTTACTTTGAAAGAGTATAAAAAGCAGTCAATATCTGTTTCGAAAGTTTTTTAAACTACCAAACTACAAACGTCTTACTGGTTTACTACTTTCTTTTTTAATTTCTTTCATTACCAAAGAAACATCAAGAAAGGGGAAAAAACATAGCTTTGTAAAGATACCACGAAAGTATTATTTGGTACCGTATACTGTAGCTGCTTTCAATATCTTTGTAAAAAGTTTTCCTGTTTAAACTAAATAAACAAAAATGTACTTTTTTCAGTGCTTACGAACGATAACAGAAACAAAAAATGTTCGCGAATTGCCGGTTATGCATAAATTTCGCGGACTTTAATTTCGCGAATTGCAGGTTGAACTTTAATTTCGCGAATAAGGGGCAAATTCACGCAAATTTCTTCTCGCGAAAATTTCTTCTTTTAAGGTAATAGATTCTGTTTTCTCGTGCTGCTCATTTAAAGATCTTATTTGAATAGGATGTTTTTTTTGAAAAATATGATGTTTCTCATATACCCTTCGTCCAACACCCTGGTCTGTGCATAGACCAAGCGAAAAATTTGTTTTTTAGGCTACGCATCACGTGCAATGAACCCCTTTTTATAGTGGAATTTTGTGCTTTTATTGTGTTCTCTTGTCTCACAGTCTTATTGTATTAGGAAACCCTTTAGTAAAAAGCATGTGCCTTTTCGAGGTGGTGGCTATTCCGCCTTTAAGGGTTTGAGTTCATTTGTTTTGTAGGTACAAACTCGAAGTGCAGACGAACCTATGACAACATTTGTTTACTGCCAGGAATGTGGAAACAGATGGAAGGTAAAGTCGATCTCATTATTTCTCCTAGAAAAGGGTAGGGAGACAAAAACAGTCTGTTCATATTTCTCTTGGAAGGAGGAAACATTAATTGATGAACTCTCCTGATGGGCTGCCATATTTAGAGGAGACATTCATTCTCATCACATCTCCTGGAGAAACTTTCAACCTCTTGCTATACTCATCACATTTCTCCTAGAGAAACTTTCAACCTCTTGCTATATAATAATTGACCCATTCACAAATACATGAAAAGGATGTGTTGGCTGCTCAAAGTAGAAACTTGTTGCCATGCAATAGCTTCCTTTTTATGCAGTTCCTGCACAAAAAGAAAGCTATTATTATTGTATTGCTACATGTTTATATTTCGAGCAGCCAACGCTTATTTTTCATTATTTGTGAATGGGTCTTTCACAGCTTTTAGTATATTTCGTCATATATTAAAGGAAGAAACAATTGCACAACTCAAAATGAAATTAGTTTTGCTCTCAAAATTTATTTATTTAAAATTATATTTTTCGCGTTTGGCCAAAAGTTTCTTCCCTTAAAGTAGTCAGTATCACGTTGCTTTAATTATATTCATTTTTATTATAGTTTTGTTGATGAAAAGATGTCAATTGGTTAGCGAACCTTTTTATGAAAATATTACCTTATTATCTTGCAAAATTTGTGGGAATTATTGTCGGATGTTTCACCAATTTGGCGCAAAATCACACCGCTTTACCTGTGTTTCTGGGTTACTTTTTTAACTACACACCAGGTTACCTTAACTCAAAAACCACAATAGTTCTACAGAATTTGATATTTTAGGTAGAGTTTTTAGATATAATCACCCATGTAAAATTTATGATGTATATAACGATGCCGTGGTTGACCAAACATAAACATTAATTTAAAAATCTTCTTGTATTGTTTTTCATGCCTCATCCGAGTATAGTATACGTCCATTTTACCTTCGAAATAATGACTTTTATGAGCACTCTCGAAAATATAAACACGAAACTAGGCCGGATCTGATTAGATTTATTTGTTACTGGAAAAATATTGTCTTAACATTACTAGTCAAAAAAGTCATACATTCGTTCAAAAGTTATGAATAAGAGTTTAGCAGGGGGGAAATAGAGTTAAATGTAGGACAAACTGTATCGAAATTCGAATTTGTTCCAAGAGCCTGGGTTCTAGGTTGCAAAAAAAAACTAAAGATCCTAAGCCCCAAGTCTATTCGATAAATCTCCAGCGACTCCTTTTTGTCGTTTCCCAGACTTATCGAGACTCTTTGTGGTCATTTTTCAGATTATCTCTTACTTAATACTTGTGTGTATTTTCCGTTGAAATTCGTAAAATGTCTCACGTAAATTGTTGTAGGCTAGACTAAGAACTTTTTAACTTCTCCCGTATCTGCAGTTTGCATTTTAACGAATCTCACTCTCCTTCGTCGAGGTAAGATTTAATTAGTACTGAAATAAATAAATAAAATGACTACTTACAGCGTTTGTTAGCATCTATTTGCATTTTGGACAAATCCAGTTGACAATAAACGTAACGATTAGCGCATTCAGCGTTTTGAACAAAGTTCGAATCTTAAGACAGGTATCCATTCATCAAATTCAGACACGTGATCGACATTTTGCGATCGTTTTCAAGTTCATGTCGGGTCTTTCATTCGTTTTTAAGTGCATTTTGGTCACAACACGCGATCGCAGAGAAACAGTTTTGAACTTTTCGATCGATCGCCAAATATGAGTACCAAAATTAATGATCAAAAAGTCGATCGCAAAATGTCAATCGCGCGCCTGAAAACGACGGATGGAAACCTGGCTTTAAAGTCTTGAAAGGAAGTTCGAATCTGATTGTCCCGTTTTCTGTAGCCTGAGTTCCCGTCCCTAACTACTGGAACTCAGGCTAGTTTTCTGGAGATACAGATGGAATCATACACGGAGGAGTATACATGATAGGAACGTTGATAGGAACGTTTATAAGAAATTTGACAAAACAACGTTTTTAAAAATAATTTTTTTTGAGGGCCAAAGGGCCGAGAAACTCAAAAACCCGATTTAATTTCATTTTGCTCTAACCAGTAGTTTCTAAATGAGCGTCCCATCTCAATATAATTTTCGAATGGGCGACCATTTCAAGTATAGATGGCGCGGTCAATCGAGGAAGGTGATTATTAAATATTCTATCCCAAAAAGGGGCGCTAATTCGAGGAAGGGGGGGGCGCTTTTTCGAGCAGTAATCTGCTGATTCCCGGAATACACTTTTACGGCACATCCACGGACAAAAGTAACTACGTACACAAAATTTATTATATGCTTTATATTTATGTAAAAAATATACAAGTGCAATACACTCTAATTATTTTAACAAACTTATAATAAGAACTTTGTATTGAACCTGATGCAGATTGTGATGCTTAGATATTTACAACAAAACCATAAAGTAGAACTTGTGTAATTCGAAATGTCAAGGGGACTTAGAAAATTGAGTCCCAGCCCTATTTTCATTAAGAACCTTTTACGAGACCAAAGCGTATGTTCGACCACAAGCCTCTTCTGAACACCATACACCAATTTTATAAAAAAACCATCTAAAAACTAAAAACATATGTAAAGTATTTCAGATCTAATCAGAAAGGCATATAAACGAGTTGAAAAACTCATTATACACTATGGAGTGGTAAAAACTACAACGAATACATGCATTATCAACGTCTTGGTCAAATGCCCTGGTCAGTGTCACGTCCGGAGTTCAAAACTGGAAATTATCACTTGCATGTGTTTTGAACAATGAAGAAACGAGGAAAAGTTATACAAAGTTTGGCGTCTTTTCAAAAGTTCTCTGGATGTGACCTCGGAAACTCGACCAAGAGACAAAATAATCTAAAAATCCTAATACTAGCAATGCCTTCCCAAAGTCTTCCCTTTTATACTGTTCTCTCCTCTTACAGTTTTACAAGTTCTCGTAACGGAAAAAATCCGGTACACGGTACTTAACGCTTGAATAAAAAAAAACCCGTGTGGGCTGTTGGCTGCTCGGGAATTATATTGTGGAACCCGGTTGTTATAAAAGTTACAGCGGTCTAGGAATGAAAACGGTTATGCTGCAACAATTAGCTCTGTAAAATTTGATTATGTTACTGATATTTCCTTTAGTTATTTATAAGTATCGGTTTTTAATGTGTTTGTTTTCTGTTGAGTCATTCTATACAGAGGCTATATTTATACCTATATCGTAAAATAATGATTTGAACACAACTTCTTACACAACTACATGTTATGAGCATCGAGAGGGAATGATAAAAACTTAAGTACTTGGTTTTACGTTCCAATCCAGAATAATTCCAACACTTCAAGTAAAAGATAAATTGGTTTCGCTGATAACAGAAGATTCTTCGAAAGTTCTATTGACGTTAGTTTCGCTGATGGGAGAAAATGTTTCTTCTACTTTATTGAGGTTTTCGTTTTTTATTTTCTTCTGTGTTCGAGGTTTTGGACGAGGACGTGGTCTTGGCGTTGGTCTAACTACTTGTGAATGTATCTAAAGTAAGTTTAAATAATCATTTAGCGCAACGCTCGAATGAAGTATATTTCGACAGTCTTCTTCATATTAAAAAAAGAGGGGTCCATTACGTGCCTAGTCACAAACACAACGGATACGCATGCTCTAATTAAAACCTGAAAGTGGTAGCTACTTATTCTAGATAATTGAGCCCTATAAGCATAAACAACCAAACAACTGTGTTAAATATAAACTTTGCACGCTTTTTTCTTTTCGACCGTTAAAAATGTAGACTGATTCTATACAAAACATGTCCAAAAAATTTAAAAATATTGTCGCATTTATTAAAATACTTTTGGAATAAATCGTGCTCAAGACCATAAAAAATATGTTTTCTTCGCGAGTAAACTATCTTTTATATCCTAATACCCTGTTGCTCATACTTTACTCAATTTGTGATCTCGAGAAGTGGATTGATTTCACAATTTTTAAGAAATGATTAAAAACACTTACTTTTGGTGATTTTCTATGTTTACCCTTTGGCGGAGATGGTGTAAATCCAGATTGTGGGCTGTATCCTTTCTCTACAAAAAGAATTAATATTGCATATAGCATTAGTATGGATGTGACAATTTATAACCATTCCTGATGTACCGACAAGCTTTCTCGTTTTCATTTGACAGTAACTTTGTTGAGAGTTTAATGATATTTATTATTAAACTCAAGGATTGTGTTAAACATTGAAAGTACATGCGAGAATTAGGGAAGCAATTGAATGTATAAAGTTCGAAGTTCATTACACAAAAGGTAGAACCAGTATACAATGGTAATTTGTGAAAATAAGTAGCCAAGTATCAAAAGGAATGATATTTACCTGGTGAATCGTAACTCATTTTCGATTTTTGAAATTTTTCACGCAGTGCTCTAGCAATAATATCAGCCGGATTTGTGGAGTCATCACGATAAGTATTTTTCTTTAACGGTGTGCCACCAGGTGATCTATAAAACGATAAAAGAAATAACAAAATCATGGACACTTCAATAAAATAACCAAAAGTAATATTTATATAAATACAACTACTCTTTAAAAAAAAAAAAGAATCCACAGAAAGATGTTCACATGTCATTAGAAATTCAAGCTTCACCTTTCAAAATTCTGGAAAAGTAAAGTTGAATGAGTATTTATATACCTGTTCAAACCGACTGATTTTAGTTTCACATTTGATAAACTTTTTAAAACATCATCCATATTAGTTTGTTTAGGTGTTGAATTTACTTTTTCGTCCTGGTTAGTCTTTCTTTTTGTTATTGTGGTCTAAATGAAGCAGAACATAAAACAGATGGATCATAGACCTGAACTAAATGAACAGAACATTAAACAGATGGATCATAGACCTGAACTAAATGAACA
>JAULBZ010007916.1:0-11114 GCA_032360805.1 Neoturris breviconis | reverse complement strand
CCCCTAATTGGGATTACTAAATTTGAGAAAATAAATACAAAAGGTTTTGGTATATTTTGCTTTTAATTAACTAACTATTCAATTGCATTCGAGCTTTGATTTTCTTTCTGTGTTCTTGTCGGTCAAACATCACGAATGCCCTTTTGATTCAATGCCGATAGGAATGTTCCCATAATTTCTTCATCATTGGCTCGATGCACAGTTATTTCAATAACGTTTCGTAATAAGTAAGAAATAAAGTGTCCAGGCATGTTGACTGTCGCTTGGCAAAGGATTTCAAGTTCACCTTGAATAAGAGGGCTTTTTCGGTAGTGCTTCCCACATATCTTTAACGAAACGCCTGCACCTCTGTGAAATAAACAATGTGATTCTACTAATCCCCATCGGTAAATGACCAAATATTTGAGCGTAGTCATCGGGCTTGCAAACTTTGATTGAGAACAAATCATGTGGGTGGTAATGGTAATGCATACGATACGTTTCAAAACTTGTAAAAGGAAAACATTTTTCGGCAAAGATATGTAACTTAGTCTTAAATTTGACTTTGAATTTAATACCCGCTAAATTTGTTATATTTTGACCATTCTTAAAAATTTATACCCGTGGAATTTCTTCCATTTTGATCATTCGCGAAAATCTATATCCGCGAAATTTCGAACACATTTTAACCATTCGCGAAAATAAGTACTCGCAAAATACGATTTTTTTTTACTCGCAAAAATATATACACTCCCCCCTCTCTCTCTCTCTCTCTCTCTCTCTCTTCTTCAAAAAAAAGCTTATTAATAAAAACAAACTTTATTTTCTGTTTTAAAATCTAATACATGTTTATTTATGTGAGTGAATATTCCAGATGCTTTTTTAAGTTCTTGAAAAAGAGTTTTTAGTTGTTTTGATCTCCTGTTATGAAATACTTGTATGACGACTGGTAATGAGTAACAGCGCATCTGTATTACTTTCATTTAGTTATATTTTTCTTTTTTAATTTTTTAAGCGCCACCCCCTAATATACTCAACCTCGTACCCAGCCCTGGGAACGAGATTGTTCTAAAACTGTCTAAATAAATAAGTTCCCCGGGGCGCTTAATCAAGGAAATACAGTATTTTATTGGGATAGATTTTCACGCCATTTCATTTTTTTTTTTAATATACGCCTTATATGTATATATGATACACCATGGAGGTCTCGTGGATTTTACTTGAACCTCAACCTCGTTCCCAAGCCTTGAGAATGAGGTTGACTAGAACCCGAGAAAGAATCGAAGAGACGAGAAGCGCTGAGAACGAGTTTGATTTTATCATATTTTTACAAAAGGCAAAAAGTCCCGGAACATTTACATTATTATTATTCGCGAATTTTCAGGATCCAGTTTGTATGCTGCTAGACATCTTTTTGAATTTCATTAAATCATTTCTAAATTACTTTCCAACATTTTTAGCATATATAAAAATATGAAAGAAAAGATGTTAGTTTTATCTATTCTAGTATTACTAGAAGGAATACCTTATGGTTTCCAACTACAAGCGTTACCATTATTATTACGTCAGAAAGGTTTCGATCTATGGAAAATAACATTATTGAATGCGTTAAATATACCATGGCTACTAAAATCATTTATTGTCCCTCTGCTCAGTGACAAACATCACACGAAGATAATTTGCGGATGCGTAACACTGGTTGGATTATGTTTTACATTAATAGATATGTGTATAGAAAGGGAGAGCATGTTATTGTTTAGTGTAGTACTAGCTGTTTGTAATATATCAGTTGTTGTTTTGGATGTTACAGTTGATAGAATCGCAATGAGCATGGCGAAGGAAGAAGTCGTGAGTAAGTGTGACGTCACAATATTGTTCACAGAGTTTCTTTTCGAAATATAAGATGATTTAGTTGTCAAGACACCCTTTGGATCAAGGTTGCCCTCACCAATTTTGTTCTCAGGGCTTTTTGCCATTTAGAATCATCTCTACTTCTGTTAAAAAGCCCTAAGAATGAAAATGAAGATATGTTTAATATTGTAAGGTGGGTTTACACGCTACGACTAATCGAGTCAATTTTGTCTTCTATCTTGAAAAATCGGCCAAGACTCGGAAACATCTGTACTTTTTCCATAGGTATTTCCGAGTCATAGCCGATATTTTAAGTTTGTAGCACAAAATTGTCATGATTAATCGTAGCGTGTAGACATAGCTGAGGAAGAAGTTTTTGCGTTGACCACCGACTACCAGAGCCTGTAACTATAATGCCGAGTAAACCCTTCAGAAATCAGCTGTGCTGGACGGTGTTTGAGCAAACAAAGCATTCCTCCACATTCTTCACAGGTGGTGTCGGCAGTTATTCTTGGACTTGAATTGAGTTAGAATTTTGACATTAGAGAAATTCTGAATGTGTATCACGCCGTGATGAAACACTTTCGGATTCATTCCCGCATTCCAGTGCGCTAAAACTTATTCAAAGTCCGTAGTAAAGACACTAGAACAACGTTGAAAACTTTTGCCAGCTGGGATATTTCTGTGTGTGTGCTGTGTATGAGCATTTTCAATTTAGTAATACAGTGGATGTTTGCTATTTCGAACCCTGAAGGAAACAGGTTTTTTTCGTTCGAAATAACGAATGTTCGAATTATCGAACGTATTTTAATAGGGCAAATTCATCCTCTTGTGGGACCAAATAACAAGTTCGAATTAAGCAGCATTCAAAATAGAGGACTGCAGATACACATTTCTTATGCAAATATCTAGAGATGTGTATTCAGTAGTGCGTGTATTTCGTACTTTGCTCTTCATCATAGGTGTTTTGAGTACGATGCGTATTGTTATTTACAAATGTGGAATGTTATCAACATGTTTAGGCCTCGTTTACACTTCAAGTATATCAAATATGATGATGGTAATATCACTGATATATTTTATTTCCGCAACAACGTTTTACCTTTTGCCAACTGTTACTTTTACACCAGAAAACACTCCACGTGATGAGACTGCTTTCCATACGCGATCGATACGAGAAAAACTTGTTGAATCATTTACCTGTCTTAAAGAAGTACCTGATAGTTACATCATGTTGATATTTTGTTTATTTCACAAACTTGGTGAAAGAGGATTTTTAAGTATACTACCAATCTTTCTGCTGGATAATGGGTTAAACGTACGCAGTATCTCTGTCATCAATGGTGTTGTTGGACAACTGGTTTCTATGTTTGGCTCATCGATAGGTGGTTTCTATGCGCGTCAATCAAGGTTTGTTTCCCTACAAAATCTTTTTTTTTCATTTCTGTATTCTTTGAATTTTTTTTTTATCAATTTGGTGCCGATTTCTCCGCGTCGTCGCAGGATCAACAAATAGAAAAAAGTCTTGGGAACCAGATTGTGAAATGTGATGTGTCATAGACTTGGATCACATCCAATCAAATATATTACCTAATGACAAGGAAATGAGCAAAACTTGTTGAAAACTTTGTATTAGCGTCTTTACTGTTGACTTACAAGTTTTTGCACGTTGGGTTAATTATTTTCTTTTTTGTCACGAAACTTTCTCGACTACGTTTAACTGTAGATGCCAGTGGGACATTTAATGATCGAAATTTTAGCTATACTTGAATTTTCTTCAAAATTTAATCATCTTAAAATTTCGTCCCAAAAGCAACTCTTTTTATGGGTATTAAGAATTTGACCAAATTTATCAGAAATGACACTGTATAGCTGCACAAAAAGGAAGTTATTGCACTGTAACAAGTTTCTGAGCAACAAACACCTCGTTTTCATTATTTACGAAAAGTTCAATTTATTTTCAGTTTTCACATGTTAGCACTGGCGCTGTTTCTTCGCCTCATATGCATGTCATTTCAACTACTATATACTGTCATGGTAACCGATGTCAATATCATAATATATGGAGCGAGTGAAGTTGTTCTGCAAATTACCATTGGTTTCATAACAACGTTAGCATTTACTAAAGTAATGTTGCATTCTATGCAAGCAAAAGGAATTCATCAAGTAACAAACTATTCCCTCCTCTCGAGTATGATACCGTTCGGTAAAATATTCATATCAACAATGAGTGGTTCAATGGCTGACATGATGGGTAGTGAGATGTTTTTATTCTCCTGTTGCATTATGGAGGTGTTTTTAATCTTCTTTGTATTGGTGAAGAGAATATAAAAGTACCAAGTGAGCAAAAACCTGCAACCTCGTTCCCAGGGCTTCTTGCCTTTCGAACACGGAAGAGCGGCGAAGAAAGGCAAGAAGCCCTGGGAACGAGGTTGCAAAAACCTGTACAAAATCCGCAGTAAAGATGCTAGGAACACAACATCGGTCCCAGAGCATCTTTACTCTTGACGTCTAAATCGGTGAGAACGAGAGAGTCTTCCGTTAAAAAAGAGATGAAGCTGTAGGATCGAGGTTGGCTATAACGTCATCTTTACTGCGGACTTTGTACAAGTTTTTGCTCACTGGGTGCACTCGTACCAAGTGCTGATAATCTCTATTACGACTAACTTACTATCTTACTTACTAACTTACTATTTCTCGCTAGTTTTAAGAACTGGGGCTAAAAAACATGAATATCTGATTTTACATCAGCAACTTTATTTAGAATTCGTACGCGAACGATCCCGCCTTAACATTATATCAATGTAGAGGTCGATTGCGATTTTTCGAAAGCCAAAAAAGAAGTTCCATTGATAGAAAATGATGTTATGTAAAGCGACTTCAATTTTTATGAATGAGATGTCCTCTTTTTACTTTCGCGAGGAATTTTTCACCTGGTGAAAATAAACCTTTATATAATACGAAGTTTTGTAAATTTTTGTAAAAAGAACCAAACGACTGCGAAAGTTTATTTCCATGAAATATATTGAGCTTGGATTTCCAGCTTTTGACAGGAGTGTTTTACGTCCCCATGCTTGCGCTTATTAATTTTCGAAAATTTGTCTAACCAACCCCGGTGACGTAGCCAGTAAGCAAAAATTTGTTTCATGTCGACAGTAAAGACGCTAGAACAACGTCCTCGGGCATTGTTCTAGTGTCTTTACAGCAGGCTTTGAACGAGTTTTTCCTCACTGGAAACAGCACTCTACTCTACAGACAATTTTAAAACTTTTTCTATTTTTAATCATAAAAACATAATGCCCAGAAACATGGCACTGTACAAAAATAAAGCTATTCCATTGCAACAAGTTCTACTTTGAGCAGACCACCCGTTTTCACGCACTTGTGAAGGTCTGGTGATTTTTGTGATCAAAACAAATTACTTTCATGTTGGTACAACTCCGCAGTAATTACGGGTGATACATCAAGATCCTGCAACCTCGTTCCCTACGTCACTTTCAACCAATGCAAAAGCTTCATTAAGAATTAGCACTGAGGAATTTTTACAAGAAAGCGATACTATATTATCAAAACTTGAAAAAATGTTTTGGTCGCCATACTTTCTGAATTAACATCTTCATGTTGTGTGCGTTTTTTCCATTGTAAACTAATATGGATAATCTTAACAGAAACATTTTATGCGTAGTCAGCATTTTTCTCGAAAGATGATTGGCTTTGCAAAACCAGTCGCTTTCGCACGCTCTGGAAGTTGAAATAAGTTCACTTCCAAGAGCCCTAAATCTGAGCGCCACGATTAAACCAAATCCTTGAAATCTGCTAAATGCGCATGCGAATAAAAGTTTAATTGTTTTAAAATTTTATTATCCGTTATAAATATGAAACTTTTTATACACTCCTTTTGGTCTAAAAATAATTTTTATTCTCGGGAACAGTCCCTTCCTGTTCGATAGTTCTCCTTCAAGAGTCTCTTAATCTTTTTTAAACGCCCCCTTGCAACTGAAAATATTTTATAAACGCTCCAGGCGTTTAATCGAAGCAATAAATTTTTAAATACACCCTCGAAAATATGCTGCCGTCGGCGTAATTATGTTGGTATGTTGCTCCTAAAGGCCAATCTCCATGCAGCGACTTTTGAGCGAGGTACGTTCGTGGAAAGTTTCAAGTTGATTACATTACCCAATTAGATTTTAGGAAGCAAGGCCTTACCTACTTTTTTATCCTCTCCGATCTTAATCTTGTACATGACGGGTGATAAAACAGGAACATGGCTCGAAATTTTCACCTGGGCGTGGTATTGAGCCGGAAACCTCCGGATCATAAGCGCCTGCTTAACCACTGAGCCACTGAACTTATTCTGACCCAAAAAAAACAAAATATATGAACTGAACTTTAATGTATTTTCTATGTTACAGCAACCCCAATCACAGCGCTTCTTCCCTCATGTAGAAGTAGAAGAGGCGCTAGGTTCAAAGTTGATTTTACAGTACAAAAGTCGCGCTTCATGCTACATATCACCATATAAAGAACATAAAGATACATGTCACCATATAAAGACACATAATATAAATAAAAGACAGTATTCGAATTAGGAGCTACTAAGGAAGCATCTCAAAAAGAAAATCTAAAGAGGAGAGTACTGAGTCAATGATCTTGCAATGGATTGGTAACCAATCTATTGCAAGCTCATTGACTCAACACACTTCTGTACAGATTCATTTCTGTTGAATTTTGTCAATTTTAGTTGATTTAACCCCACCAAAGATGATTTTGAGAGTCCCTAATCACTGTGGAGGAGCGACATTTGAGCACAGTTCCAGGCTAAAAAACCGGAAACTTATGCTCCATAATTAATCCCTCTACCACAGTGATTATTTGTTCTTATTTTAAGTAGTATAAGGTAATTTATTTAGAAAGCAGTTTTAACAGCATCAAAGATATGTGAAGAGCTAATTCCAAACATCTTCATTAGAGCATCAGCTGGACCACTTCTAGGTAAGCCAGTGACAGCTATACGTTTCACACGGATGCCACTTTCCATGCTAACTGCGCCACTTACAGCTTCTCCAAGACCACCTAGAAGATAAGAAAAGTTCATGTCAGGACATTATAACCGTAATGTCGTTCTTTTCACATCTCCATTTTTTAAAAAACGGTACATGCGGCTACATACCTAGTGGTCAAAAACTTGTTCAAAGACAGCAAAAAAGACGCTAGAATAACGTCGCTCGACGTTGTTCTAGCATCTTTACTGCGGACTTTGAACAAGTTTTTGTTAACTGGGTAGGTAAATATCGAACGTCTGTCACTAGTTATGTTTAGTGTTCGAAATAAGAGCAAATAATCACTGTGGAGGAGGGATTTTCGGATTTTTAAGCGTAGCTTCAGGCATTGTAGCCTAAAGTTATGCTTAAAAATCACACCTCTAGTGATTATTTAACTGCTCTTATTTCGATAATAGTTTCTCTGAATTCATAGCAGCCATCAATGGCCAGTGTTTGTTTTGAGATAATATTTGCAGTCTGTAGGCTGTTGTAAATCTTTTAAGTTATACTGTCAACATACTCGATTGTTATTAGAAATTATTAAATAGCGAATTGTCATTTGGATTAAAGTCTCTCTACTGTACACAAGAAAAATGAAAGAGAAAAAAAAGAAGCGGATTCTGCAACATTCGAAATACATACGTCATTCGAACGTTACCGGAAGACAAGAGGTTTTTTTCAGAACATTGAAAAAGGAAAACATACCTTCTGGGTAATGGTCTTCAACAGTGACGATGTTTCCACCACATGCTTTAGCGTTTGAAATAATTCCTTCCACATCCAAAGGTTTGATACAGAATGGATCAAATACACGGACTGATATCCCTTCAGCTTTTAATGCATCATAAGCTTTTAAACATTCGTGTAATGTGATACCTGCACCAATAAGTAGACAACTATCAGCATCATTTTGTCGGACGACCTAAATCAAAAAAAATCGATTAAAGGTTAACTGCCACTAGCAAAAGAGAAATAAGACATTTCGTTGGTGGAAATTGTCACATGTTTGTGACATCAACCAATAGAATGTTTTCTTTTGGCTTTCACAGTCCATGATCGAACAGAGGAGATAGTAACTAGCCCGAGATAATGACCCAACAAAGAGAAACTAGCCTGACTTGACTACTTCCCATGGAAATTAGTAAATTCCAAATACTCAGTACCCTCTTCTGAAAAATATCAGATACATATTAACCCTGTTACCTTTCCCTTGCCGACACTGAAAGTTTCATCGGCAGCATACAAAGGAAGTGTTGCAGGTCTGCTTGTTCTAATATACACCATAGATGGGATATTTGCAGCAAGTTCAACTGCTCGCTCACAAGATACAGGATCCGATGGATAGAAAACAACACAATTATTAATGGCACGAAACATTGCCAAATCTTCCAAAGCCATCTGCGAGGGTCCATCTTCTCCTACAGAAATGAACAAAGTGTGCATTATTACCATAAAACTGGAGCATGAAATCTCAATATAAGCAAATAATAGCTACTACCACAAACTTAACCAGTCAAGAAAGTGTAAATAAGAATACATAATCACCGTGGAGGAGTGATTTTTGAGCCTAACTTTAGACTCGAAAGCCTTAAGCTTATGTTAGGCTGACCGTATCCTTAAAAATCCCTCCTCCACAAAGACTATTTTTTGCAGAGAAGAGTACTAACAGTGGTAATAAATCTTAAATAATCGCCGTGTAGGAGGGACGTGTGAGCGTAGCTTAAGGTCTTGTGCCTTAAGCATTGCTCAAAAATCCTCCACTGCAGTGATTATTACTCTTATTTCGACCATTGAGTTATACTTACCAATTGAAACACCAACATGTGAACCAGCCATTTTGAGCTTAGTTTGAGATATGGCACCCATTCGAATCTGATCATAACCACGTGATAAGAAACAAGCAAATGCACTTGCAAAAGCGACAGTTCGATCTCTTGTGGCGCAACCAATACCAACGCCCAACATATTTTGTTCAGCAATGAAACATTCAACAAAGCGGTCTATAAACAAAAATATGATGCGATTAAGTTAAAAATGCTGATGAGAATAGAGCCTTAATTGGAGGGTATAAACTTGAAGATACAATTATTTACCCAGTGGACACGAACCTGTTCAAAGTTTGCAGTAAAGACGCCAAAAACACGTCGTTCTACATTGTTCTAGCGTTTTACTGCTGACTTTGAACAGGTTTTTGCCCACTGGGTAGCACACTGGTGACGATAGCATAAAGTTTAACACGAATAACGGTGGTTAAAATCAGAACAAATAATCACTTATTAGTTCTTATTTCGATCACTGCTTTTAATAAGTAACTAGAAACCGAATCGGTTTGGAAATCACACTTCCCTATACAAAAAATTAGCCTACAATCCACAGAATTCATGTCGGTATTCCTTTGCACGTGAATTCAGAGGCCTTAGCCTGCCTATGTACGCTGGTAGTCTACGCATACCTTCTTAGTATTGAGGGAAGCCTACGTTAACAGATATCAGCCATCGATCGACCTCAAATTCTTATTTTATTCAGTTTTACATGGCATGCTGCGTAACCGATAAAACCAAAGCTGATTGGTTTAATATTTTAGTTATGTTTTTGCGGACGGTGAGAAAAGTGAGGCTCATAAAAAAGTATCGCTTCTCTCTCGGTCGACAGAAATATAAACAAAAAATATAAACAAATCAGCTCCGTCAGTTTTGGTTGACATTCATTTGACCATCAGAGGGCATCCAATGCAAAAATCAAATTCTGTAATATTCATAGGTTGAGAATTCCCAACGTTAGTGGCAAAACGAATGTTCATATGAATACAATACCGTATTTCCTACCGCATTTCTTACTCACACAAACTATCTGACAGAAACGAATGAGAAACGTCTGTTTCAACAAATCACTCTCCTCCGTCTAGGTGTAATTTAACAAGACGAATGATAGCGGCGATTCTTTGTGTTGTTTGATGTCTTTCTGAAAGACATGAAACGCAAAGAATCATCGCTATCATTTGTAGCTCAAAGTGATGGCCAAATTTGACAATTGTTTGTATGTGACTTACCAGGGAATTCTTTTTGAAAAGTGATAGCAAACGTTGAATTCTTCGTATCACCGTCTAATGCGATGACTCGATTTGATGATCGGCCAAGTTTAGCTAAAGCATTACCATATGCATTTCTTGTAGCAACCTAGATAATGGGTTAAAATTAAAACTTCAGCGTTCGAAAGAAGAGCAAATAATGAGTGAATTTTGAGCATAGCTTCCGGCTACACAGTAAATAAATACGCTCAAAAATCTCTCCTCCACAGTGATTGTTTACTCTTATTTCGTACACTTCTCCAGCACCCAGTGGTCAAAATAGTAGCGAATAATCATTGTGAAAGTGATTTATTTGCTCTTATTTCGGCCACTGTAGCACCAGAGGTGACATCCCTGATTTACTTAAGATTCATTTCAAATAGCAGATATTTTAGCTTTAAAGAAGTCAAAATCAATAAATTAATCTACGAAGAAGAGTGTTAACTTAATCTGGAAAAGAAATATTGTCCTCTCCTATCTTAGTGGTAGAAGCTAATGAAAGAGGAGCTTTTGGGTCGCGTAACTCACGTAATATTGGAGAACATATATATTAAATAGCTCAGAGCAAATAATCACTGTGTAGGAGTGTTTTTGAGCATAGTTCCAGTCTCAAAATATATGTCTCACTTCTCCACAGTGATTTGCTGTTATTTTTGCAGCTTACCTTAACACCTTCTGCATATGCCGGAGGTTGAGATAATTTTATGTCGCTCATATCAACAGGTTTCGCATCATCTACAACAACTTGACCATTAACCTTTTCGCCTGTGATATTCTTATTAGCCATTTGGGATTCGATTGCTTTGATAGCATCATTTGCTTTGTCACCTAATGCTTTACCATGCCAGTTCATTTGATCTTCAATGCCAGGAATACCTCTACCTTTGTATGTCTTTGCGAGAATCATTGTGGGTTTCCCTGGTACAAAAAGTTGAAATTTTTAATTTTAGTGAGTTGCTCATTCGACAAACCGTTCGTTAGAAGTACATACCCCAGTGGGCAAAAACTTGTTCAAATTCAGCAGTTAAAGGAGAACTAAGGTCTGGAATTTTTTTTTCTAAATTTTAGTCTAAGATGTCTAATAAATCATAAAATATCCAGTAAATTTAATCAAAAGTTCAAAAATCGCAACGAAAGTCTGATATTTGTCATCAAAAGTATCACGGTCGTCGCCA
>JAULBZ010007915.1:0-11114 GCA_032360805.1 Neoturris breviconis | reverse complement strand
AAGACATATTTCAAACACTGTATAATGTGTGTATGTAAATCATATTTATGTGCTTAGGTTTAACTTTCACTTGGTTTTGCAGGCTACTTTTAATACTGTACCTTTGATTTGAGTATTTACCTATATACCATACATACAAGTAATTTTCCAATACAACATGACCAAGCCTCAGAATAATGGTCATACATCATTCATGGAGGAGTGGTTTTAAGTGCAGCTTTCAGCTTTCCAGCTGAAAGTTCTATTTAAAAAACGCTACTATCTATTTTTTTCTTTTGCGGTAATGTGGTAGCTAAAATAACTGCCACTCCTCATGTAGAAGAGAGATTTTTTAGAATATTTCAAATTGGCTGAAAATATTCTGAAAAATCTCTCCTATACAGAGATAGCCGAGAGTTATTTTTTAACTCCCAGTATGGAGAAATAATCCAAAATCCAATCAAAAATCGCAACTGTTTTGTTTACAAGCCTTAAAATAACTGCCGGATATCACCTGTGGAGGAGTGTTTTTCAGTTTAGTTTTCAGCTGGACAGCTAAAAACTAAACTAACTGAAAAAAACACTCTTTCACAGGTGATGTCTGGCAGTTATTTCATGGCTTGGTTTATCTTTTTAAGTGATAAGAAGAACCGGAGTTATAGCTCGGCAAGAAGATTCTTCAATATGTCAGCTGCAAAGAGTCGTGGAAAACTGAAAAAAATGCCCTCGTTTGATGTAAGTTGAGCTTAATTTTTGTATTTAAATTTAAAATGATAGCATAAACGATGTTCCTGTTTACGATAGGTTGATGTTATTGCACCATTTTTATGTCTAACTGCAAGCCTAAATATAAATGTCAAACCTCTCCTGTGGAGGAGTGTTCAAGTATAGTTAGTATAATTATCTGAAAATACTGTATCATAAGGTTTGTAACAGGACTTTTGTAACCTGAATGATCCACTATGAATAATGTATGTAAGCTTGATTTAATACAGTCTCTATTGTTAAAATCAATCACAATACATTTTGAAAATATTGAATAATCTTCTCATGAAGCTCGTTATAAGAAGATATAATACTTTAAATGCTCTATATTACTGCCTACTATTATTTCCTATTTCGATGTGTTTGTTGTTGTTTAGTTTGAAGTTGTGTTTGGTGCTTTGGTTTATGTTTAGTTTTTGTATATTTTCATTTGCTACTAGTTGAATCATAATTATTTTAAGAGAAAACAATTTGACGGCTTGACAATTTTGCCATTTGGCTCTATCAGCGAAAGTTTATTTATTATTCATGAAAAACGTTTACAGAGCAGAAGTTAATTCTAGAAATTTTGTGTTCACTCGGTGAAAGTTTCATGCTGACAAAATATTTTCCCTTAAAGTAGTACCCTACTAATGTGCTTTAAGGGGTTCGCAAAGTACTCTTGATAATAGCTGCGTGTATATAATAATTGAACATAGTTTGATACTCAATAAAGGGTAGGCTATTAAAGTTGTTAAATAACTTTAAAACAATGTGTTAAATAATTGTACTGAAAACATTTCACTTTACAAGGGTTCTATGAGGTAGAGAATTATGTTGTTCCAATTACAATCTTTCGATTTTTTTTGTCAACATATAAATAAATTTTCTATTAAACATGCCAGGAGTTAAAATAACTGCCCGTCATCACTGTGAAAGAGAGATTTTTCAGCATATTTTTATCTGAAAATATTCTGAAAAATTTCTTCACAGTGATGACCCTGATATTCTCCTCTGCTGATACTATATTGTTCTATCTTTGTAGAAATATACCCAGCAGGCAAAACCTTGTTTAAAGTCTGCAGCAAAGACCCTAAAACAATGTTTTCAACGTTGTTCCCAGCATCTTGTAAACTTTGAACATGTTTTTGCACATTGGATATCTTCATCTTTCCTGTTCCAATAATGTATAATTCAAAACAGCGTCACAAAATATTTATGAAATGTAGACATAGTAGATCAAACTTGTCTATAAAGCTTATTTGTACTCCATAATGACGTTGAAAGGTCACGAATCAACTTGAAAATTATTTCTTAAAATCTGTAATAAGCTTGCTAGATGTAGATGTTTGAAATTTTACAGTTATATGATTAATTCTATCTCTCTTTTATAAATGACATCTTGGCATTTTCTAACTTTGTTCTGTCAGAATGAACAGGTAGGTTATAAATATTAATGAAAAGTGTGTCATTCATTATTCGAAATAAGAACAAATAATCATTGTGTAGGAGTGATTTTTGAACATACCTTCAGGCTATAAAGCCAGCAGCTATGCTTAAAAATCACTCCTCCACAGTGTTTATTCACACTTATTTCAAACCATGTCATCTTATATCGCTATTTGTTCTATTAGTATATGGGCAAGTCTGAATACAACTACTGAACATCACCTGCGGAGAAGTGTTTTTGAGTATAGTCTTAAGCTTTAAAGCTGAAAACTATACTTAAAAAACACTCCTCCACAGGTGATGTTTGGCAGTTATATTCAAGCTTGATGAGAATTCTTCGTAGTTTGTCGATTATCTGAAAAGTGTCAATGAATCATGTAAGTAAAGTCATGGGAAGATACTTTTTAAGTCCAAATAATGATCTTATCATTAAATATCTCAGTGTTCATTAATATCATAATCGTTTTTTATGATCTTTTGATATATGAAATTACCGCGCTTTTCATACTTCTTATAATGAATAAATATTTAGTCCAGTTTGATTATATCACTTCTTCAATTATGCTACAATAGTATTACAATAGTATTACAATAGAAAAGGTTTTTATAGCTGGCAAATGTCGACTGTGCACTTGATTAATAAATATATTCAGCAGTCGTTAAAAAAGTAAATAATCACTGTGGAGGAGGGATTTGAGCATAATTTCAGCCTTTATAGCCTGGAGCTATCTGGGGCTAATACAGAAAATGAATTTGGGTAGCTCTTTCCATCAAATACTTCATTTGGGCGCCCAAATTAAATACTAATCTGGGTAAATATTGGTCATTTGATGCCTTATCTAGGGTCATCTATCTTGTTTTTTCCAAATTATAATTTTTTCCCAGACACGCCCAATAGGGCTCAACGCCATCAAAAATAGGCTGTATTAGCCCCTGGCTATGTTCAAAGATCTCTCCTCTACAGTGATTATTTGTTCTTATTTTGACCACTGAATGAATGTATTAATAAACATACAGTGCTTGAAATAAAACAAATAACCTCTGTGGAGGAGCAAATAGGTTTAGCACAGCTTCAGCCTATAAAACATAAAACTTTGCTCAATGCTCACTCCTCCACATTGATTATTTTTGCTCATATTTCTAACACTGATATTCTGATGCATGATTATAATAGTTTGTATATTCATTAAGTCTGTTGGCATTGGGTACAGTGGTCAAAGAGCAAAAATCGCTGTGGAGGAGGGGGATTTTTAAGGCTTCATATATTCTATTGGATTTTTGGCTTTATTGTACATTCAACACTTTCAGTGCTAAACATTGCTTTGCTCGATTTTTTTAAAGTCCAAATCACTATTTTCTGAACCCTACAACTGCAAGTGCCCTAGAAAATGTAACGTAGATTTCGATAATCTCCTATGTTTCAATTTTTTTCAAAAGTTATGATGGATTGAATGTGACATTGTTTCAGAATGTACATACATCATTGGCACTCAAAGGGTTAAAGCTGGCTGCAATAAGAAAGCCATTTTTTATCTAGCTATTTATTTATGTACTATATTATTTATAAGTTTTCATTTCTGTAAAGTGTAAAAATCTATACTGTTATGTCAAAGACTCTTCATTGTAAAAATCTATCAGTGATTGTTTCTATTCAAAAACGAGTGTTAAGTTAGAAATATTAGCATATGATAATGTGATAAAGTTTTCTCTTTTAAATATATAATGTTACTTCTATCTAAGAGGAACATGCAAAATACTGTGGTCAAAGATTTTAGTTTTAAAACGATGAAATGGTTGTTTGATTCAAAAAACATGCAGATACAACGAGAGAATGATTTTAGCTCCTTGCTTAATTATTTTAAGGTATGTTTTACGTATACAATGTTTGAAATAATAAAACATAAGCACTGGATGAGGGAGTTTTGAGCATTTTTCCAGGCTAAAAAGCATGAAGCAATGCACAAAAATCACTCCTCCACAGTGATTATTTGCTCTATTTCAAATACTGGAATATGTTTTTTAGACTTGATGTAATTGAAAATATCAATACCTAACAAAGACATCTCAACACTGAGCTAAGGAATTTGTAATAAAGTAGTGTCAACATTAGGGATTGAAATAACTCTGGGAACAAAATGAGCGCCAGTCATCACTGTGGAGGAGAGATTATTCAGAATATTTTCAGCCAATTCGGCTGAAAGTATTCTGAAAAATCTCCCCTCTACAGTGATGACCAGCAGTTATCTTAATCATGGATAAGTATATATTTAAGAGTTAATGAGTGTGAAGTAGGCGTTTGAAATAAGAGCAAATAAGCACTTTGGAGGAGTGGTTTTTGAACAAAGTGTTAAGTTTTCTAGCCTGAACTATGCTCAGAAATCACTCCCCTACAGTGATTATATACTCTTATTTCAAAAACTGGGTGGTACTGAATGTTAAACATGACATTAATGTTAGCCATATTGTTTTTGGTATGAGTATTTTTCAGATTAGTGGACTTATCTATAAGAAAGGAGGGGATTTTATATATATATATAAATCCCAGTGGGCAAAAACCTGTTCAAAGTCAACAGTAAAGACGCTAGAACAACATTGTTATAGCATCTTTACTGCAGACTTTGAACAAGTTTTTACCCACTGGGATATAAAATAGTTTTGTGATAACATAATTTTGCAGCATGAATATAGTGTTTAAAGAAAGCTTCTTGAATATTGTTCTACATACTGTAACTATCTGTTCCTTGGTATGGTAGGTATGATTTCAAGATGGTACATTTGGTTGCAATTTATATTTGGAGAAATCTCAAAATTCAATTAATTGAATATAAATTTTCCAATGATCTATCAGTTTTGTTAGTTTGTCATGGAGATCTAATACTACTAGTATTAATTCTTAACCCGTTTAGCACTAGGGAGAGGGCGGCACGAAATCTGCCTCACATTATATTTTATAACTCTAGATTGGAACGAGTTTTATTTTTTATCCTTTAGGCAACTTTTACAAATGTCTCCTTGACCATGCCCTATATTAAAGGTCACCAGTACCAAAAAAAAAAAAAAATTAGCAATAATAATAATATAACAATACGTTTAAAAACAAAAACAATTTATTTTGAAAATAACTTCCAGGCATAATTATAAAAATGATGATGACATCAAAAACAATGTTTATTATGGTTGGTACTAATATCATGCCAAGTTTCATGGAGTAATACCTAAGCAATAATTTTGAGAAAAATTAATCTATGATGAAGAGTGTTAATTCAATGAGTTTGCAATTGATTGGTTTCTTTGGGACGAAGAAACCAATCAATTGCAAGTTCATTGATTCAGCACTCTTTCCCTGGTAACGAATTTTGGAGATGGTCCCTAATTGAATTATTTGTGATTAAAGCAAAACGGGTCTTTCATCATTTACATTGCTCAATTTCTATGTAATAAATCTTTATCATTATACCGCATTGTATGTATTAATCTCTATATATCACCCTGACGACATAATTGTTCACTACACTACCATATATTTTTGTTCATTTTAAATGTTCTAGTTTAAATTAGCAGGCGTTAAAATAACTGTCGGTAATCACTGTGGAGGAAAGATTTTTTCAAAATGGCTGAAAATATTCTGAAAAATCTCTCATCCACAGTGATAGCTGGCAGTTATTTTAATATCTGCATTAGATGTCTTTGTTTGTTTTGGTCAATAGAATATAGCTTTAGTTAATTGCCATTAGTGATAATCGAGTTATTGCTTCCTGATTTTATGATGTCATTGGTGATTATTGTAATCATTTGAGTAATCAGAATAATGTGGTACGTTCAGTATCATAAGGAAATTATGTTTATGTGAAAGGTTCCTAACACAATTGACAATTTATCGTTAAGCCAAATTGTTATTTTAAATTTATAAAGTTTTTAATTAATTAATTGAATTAAGGATATAATTTCAAGCCCTTTATGTATTCTTCATTAAGCTTCCTCTAGCATCTAAAAAACAAAGTTCTACTGCAGAGTTTGAAATAAACAAAAATCAATTAATGGAGAAGAAACACTCCGGGCATCACAGATGGGTGGGTTTGTTTATTTTTTAGTAGTTCATTATATTTCTGGTTTTCAAATTTAACTCTGATTGTTTTAATAGTTTTTTTATTCCATGGATATTTTAGGCCGGTGATTGAAATTAGAGCATATAACCACTGTGGGGAAGAAATTTTGAGATAACTTCAGGCCATAAAACCTGAAGCTATGTTCAAAATTCTCTCCACAGTGATTATTTACTCTTATTTAGAACACTATAATAATGTACATAATTATGATGACTCATCCTAGAAATATTTTTTAAAGCCTGAATATAACTGCCAGATATCACCTGTGGAGGAGTGTTTTTTTGAGTGTAATTTTTAGCTTTGCAGCTGAAAACTATACTAAAAAACACTCCTCCACAGGTGATGTCCGGCAGCTATATTCAGGCTTGTCTAAAGTTGTTTTTAGTTATCTCAATCTTTAAAAATATAATTCTTCTGAATTATATTTTGGAGACTTACTTATTTTTTCTGAATATCTAATGAGGAAGAGTGTTCCATAATGAATCAAATTAATTGGTTTTATTAATGGGAATAAACCAATCAAATTCATTGATGTTTACTGAGTACCTTTCTCTGGAGAGGACCTCTAATCACTGTGGAGGAGTGGTGTTTGAGCATAGCTTTAGGCTATAAAGCCTGAAGCTTTGTTGAAAAAGCTCTACTCCACAGTGATGATTTACTCTTATTCTGATCACTCAGTCTGTGAAGAATTGATTGATATCACACAAGATCATCATTGATTCAGTGCTTTATTATAATGTTCCTTTTTTTATAAAGTGAAAAATATTTTAACAGGTCCTAAATACTATCCAATTAAATAATAAAAGATGTATACGTCATCGTCTCACCTCTTGCGTCAATCATTCCTTGCAGTAATAAAATATGTACATTTTTTCAGTCTATTATACGAATTCAATCATCTCGCACACTAAAACTAAAGGCAATACACTGTTCCCTAGTTGAAAGGACATAACTTGCTATTTCTTATTAACTATTAACTATAAAACCCTTTTTTCTATTAACTATATAACACATGTTTAAAGAAAATTCCATGCATGCTGGAGATGGTTTATAAATCTATAATATTTGACTGCTACACAATAAGTTACCCTATTAGAATTTCCATGTTACCAGTTTAAATAGGATATGTTACTTTCTTTTGAAAAGACAACATTTAAAGAAATCTTATTAGTATACATACAGCATCTTGTGTGGACAATTTAAGTTCTGTTTTTAATGCTTGTATGTTAAAGTTTTTCAAAGCTATGTCATGTATGCTAGTTACAGGACTTAAAATAACTGCCAGTTATCACTGTGGGGGAGAGATGTATCAGAATATTTTCAGCCAATTTGGCTGAAAATATTATGAAAAATCTCTCCTCCACAGTGATGACTGACAGTTTATATTAACCTCTGTAGTTACCAATTGTTTTCTTGTTACGTTGATGTTTGGTTTCTTAGAGTTGATTGAAGGTTATTCATTAGTTTTATAAGCTTTGTGTGTTAAAAGTTATAATTCCATGAGATGATTTTCACAGTCAACATGCCATGGTTTATCTAGTCTGGTTAAATATATCAAATAGTTGGAATAATATACGAAGAACGATATTTAAACAGGCTGTTTTAGGCCCTAGTTGGAAAATACTTGTTTAAAGTCTGCAATAAAAACACTGCAGTAAAGACACTAGAACAAAGTTGAAGACATTGTTCTAATGTCTTTACTGCAGAATTTAAACAAGCCTTTTGATTGGTGGCCTAGTTAAGTGTTAATCAAACCTATGAAACATGTGATGAATATTTTAAGATTACTATTATTTCAGAAAACATTTTGCGGGACAGAAACAGAACGGAAAATACGCATGCGTAGAAAGAAATTATAGACATTGTATTGGTAGAAATATTGTTTTCAGTACTTCAAAGAGGTTCTCATTTGTTATTATATATTGCATTGTTAGATATTTTCACTGGTTACTTAAGTTTGGATATGTTTTAATTAATCCTTCGTAATATGAACAGTGATCAAAATTAGAGCAAATAATTACTACGGAGGTGTGGTTCTGAGTGAAACTATACTAACAAATCCCTCCTCTGCAGTGATTATTTACACATACTAATGAAATTCAACTTTATTAATCCCCGCATTAGCATAATGTTGTTGTAGCTGTTGTATGTATATGCATATTATTTCTTTATTTTACATGGGTAATAATCATTTTTTACAGTGTAAAAAATATTAGTCAGCCCTTACTGGACGACTTTTAAATCCTATAAGTATAAAATATAAAATTCAAAACTAAACAAAATAAAACAATAAGGATTCTACATTATATCAACTTTAATATAACCTACTCCTTGCATATAATCTTTGCACAATCTAAAAGAACAAGTTGGTAACCATGTATTAATTTTTCTTTTAAATTTATCAAAGTCTTATCAAATTTATCAAATTCCCTTATTGTTTGGTATCATATTCCATACAATAGAGCCAGAGTATTTGATGGAATCATATCCGCAGTGAACTGTATTTACAGACGGAATGGTGAAATTAGTTTGCGTATGGAGATCACGTTTTTTAAAATCGTTAGGAACGAAATATTCTTCATAATTCATAGTTCCAAAGCTATATGTTACTGCTATTAACTATGCCCGAATGCGGAATTTTGAAGATGTTTTTCGCAAATTTTGCAAAACAAAATCCGAGCATTTGTTCACAAAGCCAACAAAACTTGAATTGTCTGCATTTTTTCTATTCAACCAAATAGAGTATGCCTTATTAGTCATCACATCAATGCAAATATAAGAGAATTCCAGTCGCTTTTGATGTACATCGGCCAGAGTTTGATAAATTGTCATAATTTAATAAATAAAGAAATAATAAAGCCCATTTCGCACAACTCTGCCCCTAGCACCTCGCAAAGTTTTATCATGTAATCGTTTGTCAGATAGCTGTATATGGTTTTCACGTGCCGCCTCTGACATACATTGAATCCGTCCCTGACTACAGTTTATAAAAAAATCAAATAGAAACCACTCTTTAAGTGTTTGTCAGACATTAATAAAGTTGATGGCTAGAAAGTAAAGCTAATTGAATTAAAGGTGCTTAACTGTTTGAATTAAAGGTGCTTAACTGTTTGATTTCTACCTGGTATATACATTATCCTATAATGTTACATTATTTATAGTTTTTAAAATCGAGATCTTAAGGCCGTTTTCCACTTCAGAATATTTTCCATGGAATGGAAACACGCATAGAAAGAAATTATAGAAATTCCATTGGTAGAAATTGACATCACACAAAATTTTCTGAAGTAGAAAACAGCCTTTAGAATTATCTTGGTTACTTATAATCCAATCAGATGTTATTTGAATTCTTGTTATTTTGTTTAACAATTCTTTCAGAAAGTGTGGTATGGTTTATTATCTTCAAATCAAAGAATTGAACAGTTATTTCATAAAAACGACCACTTTATAAATCGCATTTTTGAAATATATAATCAGAAAAATACGATACTGAATAACAACCACTTCAATATTTTTTTGATTAGTATGTTTGAAGGCAATGGCATTCATTTTTCTTTAATATATTTTGATATTCGTTTTAATTTTGTAATAGGTATGTACTTAAAAAAATAGAAGATTTTATAATAGTTCCAGTTTATCTATTTGTTTTAATGTTTTTATGCAAGTGTAAAGATTATTAAGCGTAAAGTACATTAATGTGGTTTTAATTGAGTTAACTATCGGGATTTTTATTTTCCTTGTTTTTGTTTTTTTTTAGTTGCGCTAGGGACTAGTTGCTAGTCTTTGCGTCAATGTCTTTCAATGTCGGTATAAAAACTTGCAATATTTTATTGAGTAATCGTTAATGAGTTATTATGGCTTTAAAATAATACTAAATAGAGTAACATAATGAAATAATAAATAGTTAAAAACATAAAATAGAAATGTCGCATGATTTAAATTTTTTACTAAGGTAACCATGTCCTTCTAATTTACGAGTGAATAGGTCCAATTAGTGATAATGTTCTATACAAATTTCCAATGCTATTGCGTACAACACTCTAGAAAATGTTTTTGTTTTCAAACCTTTCTGCATGTATATAACTTTTTTTAATAAGTGGACATTCTGATGTGCCATCACGATACTTAACCTATCAGCGATCTTTGAAGCATGAGTTTGCAAAGAAGATATAGCTTTCCTAAAGTACCAATGTTCTATGTAAGTTATTATTTATTGTGATTTTCAATAAGAATGTATCGTTTTGAAAGTTAGGTACCATCTTTAAATTTTGTTTTAATAAGCAGATGTTTTAGCAAATTTTAAAGAAGCCAAAATCAATATACAATGAAGAGTGTTTAAGTCAATGAGCTTGGAATTAATTAGTTTCTTCAAACCGATAACATGCAAGGTTGTTGATTCAGCACTCTTTTCTGCAAACAATATTTGGAGATGGTTCCTTACTCCACGTTAGAAACATTAATAATCTGTAATGGTGCAATCAAAGATGTCTAAGAACTTAATTAGGCAAGTTAATTATGTTATCTGTAGCGCTAATTTTAGCAATTTATAATCTATGTACTGATTATTAATCCTTCCATATCTTCATGGGGTACGCGTCAAAGTTTGCTGTGTGCATGCAGAGAGAGCGCATGAATATTTCTGAATATTTTTGATCTTCAAAATTAATATAAAAACATCTGCATCATTTTGAAATTTTTATTTTTAAAATTAAAGAGGATTTTCAGTTATAAAGGGGTGATTAGTAACCTATAAATATTATTTTAGGAAATGATGGGAAAAATTCCATCAAATTTTTAGGCACATTTTATTTTTGTCCATATGACGTCATTTTGCTG
>JAULBZ010007914.1:0-11114 GCA_032360805.1 Neoturris breviconis | reverse complement strand
CAGTTTGGTAGATATGATTAATAAAGATGTAACTGATGCTTTATATGATTTTGCAAGAACAAAAAGTGTCAGAAGAGAAGAGGCGGCCATTCATGGACACCTGTTTGAACAAACCCACCAAAAGTATACCAAACCAAGTAAGTCTTATTCCTTTCTTTTTCACTTTTAGTTACAATAGCAAAAATATCAGTGACTCTTGTAATCTCCAATATTTTGTCAGTCTTTAGAAGTTCGACATTATAATCACCAAGGAGAAAAATTGACTTGTATTGACATCTGCAGGGGGGCATCGTAGTGCATCGTATCGATATGAAGATAATAACACGTGCTTTATGAAGCTCGTGACACCATTTTGATTGGAATGTTTTGAACTACCTGATTGCTTTCACCATAAGTCGAGAAGAACGTAACAACTTATCATTTTTTATAGTGAGTGTGGCCAAAGGTACTTCTAAAGGCAACCCAAGAAATGACTGGAAAAGCGTCTCCAGAATCAAAACAACTTTTGCGCTCCTACTCCCTTTTTCTGTACTATTTTTCTGGGGTTGTCCGTCAATCTGTTGTCGTCGCAGTAATCATTTTTTCTTTGCCAACTTGTTAATCTTCTTAGCTCTTTTTTATACGCGCCTTTTTGCCCACTTGTTTTGATGTTTGAGTACTGCGCTGTTGTATGTGCTGTGCAGCTGTGTGCGTGAGCATAATATAAAGGACCGTCGACAATTATGTTTCGTCCTCAATTTCAGTCACCGCTACACACACACTACGAATACCCAGCTAAATTAAACTAATACTTAAAAGAAAAAAGTATAGATGGTGTTATCTTTCATAAAAATGATGAAGTAAACATGTAAACATAGAGACGTAGCTTTCATGCAAAAAACCAGCCACTTACTAACAACATAGCTATATCTAGCAGCCTATATAATGACCTGCACAAAATCTGCTTGACCCAAAGTCAGTTTGGCAGTGGCAAATGCTTTTCTATCGTCACGGTTCTCAAGAATTTAACGATCTCGAAGCGGAGCGGATTCTGTGCTACCAAATTCCATCCCCCCCTCCCTCCTTCCCAGCACCTCTCTTGCCTTTTCATAGTGCAGCTGCACTTTGTGCAGAGTGGAGTGAATAGGTGCTGGTTTGAGTTTCCACAAAATATGCAAGTAAAAATCGAACTGCGAAGTAAATTGATTTTGGCATACAGTATTTCTAGAATACAATCTCAAAAAATAAAATTCCTTGTTCTATAATTACACAAAAATTATCATTACTGTTGTACCTAGGCTTTCTTCTGTTCGTGAGAACAAAGTTGAAAACCTCCTACTGTACATTGAAGGTACCTAATTTCACAGATACGTCGATACTCCAGTACGTCGTCAGAATGAAATATATATTAGGCTTATTTATCTTTTGTTCATATTGTTGTTATTTTAAAAAAAGATTTATGTACAAAGATCCCGTAAAGTTGGAAATATATACATCTTATCTTATCAAATTCTAAAAAAAACTAGTTTAAAGTCTTTTTCAATTTTTTAGAAACTTATCTACATATCTTGTCTTTATTTACCATAATTGTAATCTAGCTATTGATAAATAAAATTACTTGCTTACTTACGGCCTTAAGAGAGAGGATCGATCATTGTGTGCAGACCAGGCTAGCGCATACACAATCATTCCGTTGTAAATGTTTAAATCCATTGTTTTGGAAAATATATTATCTTACGAAAATAAATTGCTACACTATTCGCCGAAAAGGTCTAGAATTGTTCAATTTTTGTAAGGTTTGCGAAGCGTGAGCTAGGTGCCACTATGTTCGCAAGCGAAATTTTGACTGGCGGGCATATGAACACAGGCAACACGCAGACCAAACTGAGGAATAGGCATAGGAATTTGATTCGCCAGCAGAGGAAAGGCATATTATTTATAGGCAAACTGAGGCAAAGAAAAAGTCCCGCCATAGGAAAGGCATCATAGCGAATGCACCACAGGCAAGGCAAAGGGTTCATAAGGACCATAGGCCAAGGAAAGGCATCAGACAGGACCACCGCAGCTGTTTTAGGGGGAAATAAAGTATCTCAATATCATTTAATACACCATGCTTCAAATAAATAGTGATATCTTTGTAAAAAAAATGTTTTTTTAAAATCTGTAAAAAGCATTTCTTTCCTAAATAACATGAGTTATAGAGTGGGTTCGCCCGTATCTGGACAGTACGGTGGCCCACAAGTGTCACGGCAAATTAAAGAACTCCACGGCAAATTAAAGAGCGCCACGGCAAATTAAAGAACGCCACGGCAAATTAAAGAACGCCACGGCAAATTAAAGAACTCCACGGCAAATTAAAGAACGCCACGGCAAATTAAAGAACGCCACGGCAAATTAAAGAACGCCACGGCAAATTAAAGAACGCCACGGCAAAATTATTCGAGGATATGGCGCCGCATATAAATCAATTTCGGCGCGTTATCATTTTACATTTTTATGAAGATGGCGGACTGATTATGCGTTTTGTGTTTTTATTTTGTTTTTACAGGTTCAGAACAGAGAGTGCCCCCCCTCCCCCAGTCTGCCAGTGGCATAATATTAGTAGTAGGTCACCAGCTTCCGTCCTTTTGCTTCTTTTTATGATTTGTTACGCCTCAGCTAGCTAGCTAGATCTTTTGTGATCTGTCTTTTTGAGAGTCTTGACTCCTGCTGCTGGATGTTTTCTGTCCAGACGGTCTGTTTGTTTACATTGAAGAAAATGTTTACCATAGCCATGCACGTGTAGTACAGCATACACGTACATGATGGATCCCTCAACTTTTACAGGGCTTACTGCTGGTCATCACTTAGACTATGGAGGATAAATTTTTCAGATTTTTCAAATTTGGCTGGAAATTATTTGAAAAATCTCTCTTCCATGTGGTGACGACCAGCAGTTCTTTTTTAAACTATCAATGCATCGAGGAACATAATTAAGAAGAAATAGGATACACGTGTAACGAATGAAACCCTTGTGACAAACATAACTTCTTTGGTCATGTGACACATTTCTCTTTTGTACAGGAGTTAAGAAAAAAATGTTTTGTTTTAACTGTGGGAAGATATGTGCTACTGATGGGGCAAATTTCTGCTTTCATTGCGGTCGTGGTGAGATAATAATTAACTTTTTTCATAAAATGACATCCTGGAAAATCTGGAACATTTATGGCTTTTAAAACCTGAAAAATGCATACTATTACAACAGATGACCAAAAAAATCCTGGAAGAATAATCTATAATACAGCATATATAGTGAATTCTAAACATTCTTGTTTTCTGTAAGCATTTCCTTGGAGATTTTGGTAGTGCTGGGGATTTCTTTTCAACTGTGGGTGGAAGTATGAATATATACGGTATATTCTGATATCCCTATATACAGTACAGAAATCAAATTTATTTAAGTTACTGTATATAAATTAGAAATATATAAATGAAAAGAGTTTAGGAAATTATTTGTTCAAATTAAAAATATCTTGCATCATTTCTTACTGTATATAATAATGAATATTTTTTACAATAATTCTTATATAATATTTATATAATTAAACACAAGAAAACTCTAGAAAATATATTATTGTGTATATATATATATATCTACTCAATTTTTTTTTTTAGACTTTAGATCAGTGAAAGTTACATCTGTTGAGCCTCAACCACTTGTTAAAAGCAACGATACTGCTGGTAAGTGAAGGGTTTTACTTTTTAAGATGGAATTCCAGTTTTCATGACTTAATTGCAGCCACGAGTGAATACTGTATGTAAATCCTGTATTTTGATTGGCTGATACATTTTTCATCTACATGATATAGTAGCTTAATCGAATTGAACTGATCTACCAGGCAAACGAAAAGTGCATCAGGAAATCATATGTTTCACATTTTCTCATTCGCCTAACCAATTCAGTCTAACTTAGCCTGTACTTTTATTAATTACAAGATTCTACAAGCAGCATAAATAAATATACATTGACGTACTTTATTGGGAAAATTTTTTGTAATTATATTGCAAAATGTTTGTAAATTGCTTTCACATTAAAAGAATACTTTTAAGTCTTCTCTCGTATCTTTTTCGCTGGATTTGATTGCATATTTTTCCTGCAAATATTTCTCCCAATAAAGTATAGTATCTTTTTCTGTTGTTATTCGTTATATAATTGTTATTGGCAAAGTTAATCTAAAAGCTAGTATCATTATTTTAAATTAAAATTGTGATCTTATTTTTAGGAAAAGAAAATTCTATGCCAAAAACTTTCACTGAGTATAGGAAAGAAAAATCCAAGCAGTGGAAAGGATATACTTCGAAGAAAAAAGAGCTGAATAATGTAGATAAAACAAAAGAAGTTGTAATTTCAATCGGTTTAATGCATTGGAGAGAGAAAGATTGTAAGCTTATTAATAAAAGAGGCAAAAAAGTTCCCCTACGGGTATCCACTTCTGCTAAGAAAGAAGAAATCCGTATTATAGCGGAGAATAAATGGAAAAATTACCATCCAGATTTATATAATAAAGACTTCTGTTATACTCTTCTGTATGAAAGTGGACAGGAAATCCAAACTCTGCCAGGTTCTGACGAACCATTCTCTTTGAAAAGATACCAACAAGAAGTTGGTAAAGATTACAAAAGAATAACATTTTTTTTGTGTCAAGAAAATGACCTGAAAATCTCTAAAATTGTTGAAGATCAAGATATTTATGGTAGCTCTGGTTCTGGTTCTGGCCCTGATTCTCCAGTGAAAAGACTAAAGTTCTGGAATAATGATGATGATAATGCAGACAAAGGTATATATCTGATTATGGGCTTTTCTGTAAAGAAATTCAGACAAAGATTTAACCCTAGATTTAACCACGGGGGGGGGGGAGTTCTGCCAAGGTGCCATATTTTTTTGAATAACTTTTGTTGTGTAAATGCTGAAGTCTTGAAACTTGGTCACATTTAGTAGCACATGATCTTCAAAATTTATTGATCATTTCTCGAAACTACCTTTTTAAATTGACCTTAAAATCTTTATAAAAGTAAAAAAGTAAAACTGAATCAATATATTTATCATCACTGTAAGCTCCAATTTTTCAGCATCATTATCTTTGTGTTGACTTAATAATTATGACGTCACTTTGTCCTGATGTAATTTGGTGACGTCATTACGGATATTTATATATTTTTATTTGGGATTTTTGCTAAGTTTGGCGCCCTATTCTAGCCCGGCCAAATCAAGTAGGGTTAAGGTATAAATTTTTCAACTGGATTCATATTTTTGATGACCACACAAACACCCAATGGTTATAAGCCCTCAAATGACCCTCTGGTTAGAGAGAAATGACATTTGTGAATGACTGACCTTTGGACATTTCGCGAGAAGAAATTTTGGCCAATTGGCACTAAACTTTGAGAAATTTTGCGAATTCGCAAAAATTACTTTCCGCGAAAATTACTTCCCTTAAGGTATACATATACAGTTATTCATACTCAATTTATTTGCCCTGTCTTTTTCACCTCAGATTTCCAACCACTGAAAGAAATATCTGTTGAGCCTGTTAAAAGCAACACAACTGCAGGTATGTGAAGTTTTCTTATTTGTTTGTAGGCAGTATATTTATTAATACCTGTAAATTACATGGATGATTCTACAAACTTGTAAATTTATGCATATGAGGAGTCCAACAGTAAAAGGAATCTTTTCAAAACCTTAAATCTATTTAGGAAACAAAAACATTTACGTATCGACCAATTGAAGACACGACAAATAAAATGGTCTGGGATTTTGGTTCCTCTGCACATTCAAGTCTCTGATTCGTTTTGTCTCATGAATTTCATTTTCATTGATATTCACAATATGAGCAAATTATTTTTGTGGGAGAGTGATTTGAACATGATTTCAAGCTACAATGCCTGGAGCCATACTAAAGAGGCACTCTTTTGCAGTAATTATTTTCTCTCATTTCTTTTGAATTTTTAAAATAGGTGCATCTGCCAAGAATTATTCTAACTACATATCTCTCATGGATATTGAGGAAAGCGATGAAGAATTACAAGCTGCCATTTCAGCAAGCTTATTAGATGAAGTGAAAGAAATTAAACAAAAAGAAGACGAATCACCTGAATCAGTCATTCAGTATTTTATTTCTGAGAATTTACAAAAATCAAACTCTTGGGAGGATGAAACAACATCCATAGTAGTAAATCGCAATGACATATTCAAATCTACGATAAGATCAATTAGCAGAAAAAAGTTTTCCTTCCAAAAGCCTCTGACTGTCACATTTTCCGGAGAAGAGGCGGTAGACACTGGCGGTCCAAAAAGAGAATTTTTTAGACTTCTAATGAGGGAAGTATCAGAATTAAAAATTTTCAAGGATGGATGGTTTATCCATGATCTTCTTTCATTAAGTAACAATGACTTTTATTTGGCAGGCCAGTTGATTGCATGGAGTATCCTACAAGGAGGTGGTGGTCCTAATTGCCTGTCAATGGAAATTTACAAATTTGTTAGTGGAGAAAAAACTAATAAGTTGCACGAAAAGATTCCAGGTGAAGGATTAAAAGAAATATTGTCAGTATTAGACAAACTGGAGGATGAAGAAGGTTTTAAGGCCTTTTTAGATAAGCATGCAGACCATATCTGCGACTATGGGTACATCAATATTTATCTAGCCAAATTGGGTGATAAGTGTGACATATATTATTCTTTACTAAACCAATTTTACAAATATTCAGTTCTTGGTGAAATGCAACAATTTCAAAACGGTCTGTCATTTATTGGAAAATTTGACTGTATTTGGAGCAACAAGAAATTGTTCGAAATGGTGTTAAGTGACAAAAAGAAGGACTTAACCTGGCAGACTTTCAAGAGTCTATTTACTAGCATTACCTACTCCGACAAAGGTTCTAATAAAAGAACTGGTGAGGATGAAACAATATATTCCTGGGAATTATTTTTACAGGACGTAAATGATGAAGAAGCTGATGTTAAATTTGAAGAAATGTTGGTTTTCATAACTGGTGCCAGTTCAATACCTCCATTGGGATTTGCCGAGGAGCCCACCATTAACTTTTACACTATTGAAAATAATATTCGACGATTACCATGGTCATCGACCTGTTCAAATACGCTTTATCTTCCTAGAAATGCAAACCCTGAAATGATTAAAGAAATGATGACACAGTCCGTTTTTGAAGGACAAGGCTTTGGTAAAGTCTGAAGTATTAGAAAATCTTATTTTATGTTATTATATTTTCAGTTCACGGTAAATCTTCAAACAATGTATCCTGGGGGATTTATTGTGCGGAATTAGGGCTTATCATTATTTGTACAAATACTTATATTTTTATTCGTTATTTCAATTTAAGCATTGTAACTTGTGGATACTGTGACCTTTTGCGGATATTCTACCCACTCGTGGAAAACATTGCCACCTTTAAACTGCGCTACAGGGCAAAGTTACCCCTGGAGGTCAAAGTATCTCCAAGTTATGATAGCTTAATTTTGATTAGTTACCATTTTATTTTAATCACAGCTTGAGATAAGATCTTTTTATATCAGAGAACATCGCATATATTACTATTTTTTTTTTACTCAAAAGGTATCTACTACAATCTTCCAATCTTTCAATTATGAGACTACCACTTCTCCCCTCAATTTCAAAGTTGTTTTGGGTTTTTTTGAGTTGCAAAGGCTATCCAGCAACAAAACAACAAAAAGTAGGTGGAGGGGGGGGGGGGGAGATAATTTAGAAATTTTAAATAATGATATATTTCTATTATTTAAATTTAGTCTCGCCATGTTTTGTGGGAGATTGTCTGAGAATCTGAAGACTGCAAACTCAAGCCTCAATATAACGATCGGACATCACCTGTGGAGGAGTGTTTTTGCAACTGTAAACTGTACTAAAAAAACACTCCTCCATAGGTCATGTTTAACCGTATATTATATTAAGGCATTCAAACTGCCTTATAAAAGTCATAAACTTTTGTAAACAATCCCCATACAGTTTAATTTCGATTTACTTATTTTTTACCTCTTCTGTTTGTTTCACCTCTTCTGTTTGTTTTCAAAGCATTATGTTTGTTTTTATTGAAAGTATATTAGGTATTTATTTCTATATTCTATGGCAGCCCTTACATGGACCTCTATGAGTTTCACCCTAAATAATCCTGTACATACTGTGCAAGATCGTTTAGGGTGAAACTCATTTAGGGGTCCATTTAAAGGCCTATGTAGGGTATTTTGCATTTCAAAAAAGAAAAGTTATGTTAATTTTAAGGCTATGTTTATTTATATAGTTGTCTGGTATTTTTCATCAGAATACCATCATTCTCTGGTTACTCACCAGCAATTTGTTGTTATTTGTACTGTTTATCTAAATTTCTTGTGCCACCCTCTTGTTTTCTGTTTTTATAATTGTTCTGAAATGTACTATACGTGTCATGCCAATCCTTGACGAAATCTTCCACATAAATTATGAGACTACCTCCCCCTCTCCTTCAATTTCAAAGATAATTTAGATATCTTAAATAATTATATATTTCTATTATTTAAATTGAAGTCTCCACATATTTTGTGAGAGATTGTAGTTTGGTTCAAAGCTTCTGGTCCCTGTTAATATTTTGGTTTTATTACTACAAGGGAAAAAAAAGTAATATCTTTAAAGAATTCCAATATTTTAAAATTTTCTACATTTTGAGTATAAACCGAAAATGATAGTCTGGAAAAAAGCAAAAATGTCCTGGAACTGTCGAGGAATTCAGTTCTTTAAAATGAGTGGCCACCCTGACCTGGGAATGGCCATTTTCGATAATCTAGAAAGGTCGGATTCTAAAAGGTTTCCAGTTAAAGACTATTTTGGCATATTTTATTTTTAAAGTTTGTATTTCTCGGTAAGTATGTTATTACAGATCCAGAAATATACTGTAGTCTCAAAAAAGGGAGAAGAAAACAACCTAGTTTTTCCGACATGGGAGAGAAATATCTGAGACAGGCAAATTTTCTTCTAAAAGCATTGTACTCAGCGAATTTTCTTACTTTAACCCTATATATGCTGAAGCGGGGGTAGAAGAGGTATGTTCCGCCTCCTACCACATTTTTTATAATAACTTCAGAACCACGGTAGCGATGATGCTGAAACTTACCTAGTTTTAGCATAAATTTATTTGACACATACTGACCAGATTTGACCATCATACATCCATGGTCATACTCTGAAACCATTTATTTTCGAGTAAGAAATCCTATGTAAAAAATCCATAACATTATTTTACCAAAAATAATGCTTAAAAAGTCCAGCATATAGAGTTAGAGAAGAAACTTTCGCGGGGAATAAACTTTTGCGGTATTTTATACCTATTTTCGCTAAAGTAAGTTCCCACGTACGTTATTTTTGATGAACTATTCCACGCATAAACCTATATACCTTGCAGGAAAAAAATTTCGCGGAGCTTGCCGAAGATTAAATTCTCGCAAAATGTTTTTAAATCTTTCATCTGCGAAATTTATTCCCTTCAAGTATTTCAATAATTGCAAAAAAAAAAATTGTTCACTTTAATTTTCAGCGTGCTATATCCAGTATCTTCTGATAAATACTCAAAGCGTCCTCCCAATTATTAGGTAATTCTAAAGAAAGTTCGTTTCTAACATATTCGAAATACTCTGAGTATTCGTTTTCTTCTTCATTCACAATTATGTTACTTCTTGTGTCCTCGATGTCCCTCTCCGATACAAGCATTTTCATGTCTGTGCCACCATAGTTTTCTGAGAGATAAAAGATTGAATCTGGACGACCAGCAACACAATTATGTCGAGATTTTCGTATTCGGTGTGTGTTCCAGTGTTCTACAAGTTCATCAAGATCTTTCTGCAGAACTCTAGAGAATGTATACCAAAGACATTCTTTGCTTAAATCGTCGTTTAAATCTAAAAGTCCTTTGTACTCCATGTCGGCAAAGAAATTCCGCCACCAAATAGATCTCGTTTTACTAAAATAAGACCACCAACATTCTATACGTTGGTTTCGTGGCGATGGGACGTACCTGTGAGCATCTGGATTATCACGAAAGTATGATTGAACTGCTGCCGCAATTCCATTTTCTGTACCTAAGTCAGTTACTAATTCTACAGGACAGCCTGAAAATTCTATAACACTATCAAGATACATATGTGCAATATTGTCAGGAGAGTTATTAGACCTAGTCAACCGAAGCCATAGAATTTTCCTACTAAAACCATCGATACAGCCATGTATTGGAAAACCGAATGGCTTGAGCTTATCATAACCATCTATGTGCCATGCATAATTAGGGCCTGGGTTGTTATATTGTCTCCTCTTGAGACGACGTGCTGTTCGGAATTCAGTACCTTCAGGGTCCAGTTCCTTTAGTAAACTAGTTATAATATTTCTTGGAATTTGCCATCCCTCCATTTGTAAGGTGTGCCATACCGTCCGATAGCCACCAGAAGAACCTGGACCATTTATTATTTCTTGTAATCTCCTCCTAAGTTGTTGATGAGTATTAGAAGTCACATGATGATTTCGCCTAGACAATCCGTACGTTTTCAGTCTCCGTAAGAGTGTGCTTTTGCTAATAATATGACCATGTCGTTTTTCAAGGTGTGCAATAATTTCGTTGTACTCAAACCCAGAGCAGTAGTAATATCTAATTGTTCCCTCTTCATCGAATAATGATAAATCTTCATCACTGGGTTCATCTATAAAAATGATCAATATATCCAAGGAAGTTTGATATATCTCACACATCAGATGTATACTAGAGAGCAGCAGATGGCAGACACAGGAGAATACTAATCATGACTAGCTATGAAATAAAAGGCACGTATATTCATAGTAACCAACATACCTTCAGATGACAAAGACATCATGAACCACGAAAACAAACGTCACAACTGATCAGTCTGCCATCTTTTTAAAAAATTATAAGGCGCCAAAATTTCACTATGCGGCGCCATATCCTCGAATAATTTTGCCGTGGCGTTCTTTAATTTGCCGTGGCGTTCTTTAATTTGCCGTGACCTTCTTTAATTTGCCGTGGCGTTCTTTAATTTGCCGTGGCGTTCTTTAATTTGCCGTGGCGTTCTTTAATTTGCCGTG